>WYDI02035791.1:0-24418 GCA_009867235.2 Psittacus erithacus | reverse complement strand
AAGGGAAGGGAAGGGAAGGGAAGGGAAGGGAAGGGAAGGGAAGGGAAGGGAAGGGAAGGGGGCAAAATATCTGTTATTCAGAATCCTCTTAATTTCCAACAGCAATTTCAGTGACCAGCCTTATGCTACACTGCAGAACAGAGACTCCTACCTCACTGGATCTTTGACTAATTTTTGGAGTGCTCTGTGAATAAGAAACCCAATGCTAAAGGCCTTCTTTTTCAATAATGTGCTTTGAGATCTGTTGCTTTTCTGTGTAGAAGTAACAGAGGTGATAAATATTTTTTCTTTCCCAAATATTTCATCTGAAGCATGAGATTTCTTTGAAGAATTCCTGCATCCATTGAGTGACAAATAAAAGTCTGAGTATCATGCAAGATATAGATAGGATACGCAAGATAGAAAGGAGGAAACACTATTGTTACTCTCCTAACTAGAGTGAAGTTCATATAAGTTTTCATAACACATTTTTGAATTACTGCATTTTTCAGAAATATTCAGGAGGATTCAGAGATACTGCTGATTGCCTCAGGCACTATATGTTTTGCTTTCAGGTGCCCCCCACACACATCAAGCTTTCCTGCTTAAAGCTTCAGGGTTTCACAGAGAAGGCTTATGTTCAGACCTACTGTGACATGGAAAAGTACATCAAATTGCTTCTTCCTAAAATGTTTTTGTTCATTTGTTTGTGACATATTTTATGCCTACTTTTTAATTTTTTTTTATCAGCATCTTATCCAAATCTATCATAATGTATACCATAGGCTATCATTCCAAAAGACTTTAGGTTTTAGTAATTACGTTAGTAATATACCATTTGCCACAGAAAAAGAGTAGCCAGAAATTAATTTCCTGTCTCTGCAATAACTTATTTTCCCTGGTTAAGACAAAACCAAGGAGCAAGGTCTTCCCTATAACTCTAATAGAAGATTCCATTTGTAGCCCTTTTTAAAAACATAAGTGCTCTAAGAACAGGATAGAGCTCTGCATCTTGACTTGAACCATGTCTGCTTTCATGTCCATTAACTCACTGGCTGTCCTGCTGAGGCAGTCATCAAGATTGCCAATTGTGATGGTGTTTATGCTGAGAGTGTTTGTCCACAAACAAACTAAAAGCATTAACTAACACAAAGGACGGTGATTTTGAAACTGCAGTTCTCAGGCTTGTGAGAAATATGTTCTGAAACAATTTCTATGCTTTGCAGGGGGATCAGAGGAAAGGTTTAAAAGGCATCCTTAATTTTTACTCTGATTAAATGCCAAATGTTTTGTAAGTCCTCCTAATTCATTTTGAGTAGCATTCAGAAAGCCTTGTAAAATTAGGAGCATTTTGAAGTGATGATTAAAAAAATTTCCCAAGGGGGCAGGAAAGAGATTGTAGAGCCTGGTGGTGTACTTTGGGCCCTGACACTATGATCATAGTTTTATTAATCATACATATCTATTTACAGCTACACACATACACCTTCCATGAAAGCTCTGCTGCTCTGATTAATGTTTATTGATACATGAGTCACATAGATACTTTAAAAAGTCACAAAAAGGAAACAAATGAAAGACATCAATAAAACCAATTAGCAAAGCCCACTCCACATAGAAATGTGAGTCATGAGACATTCTAACTCCAAGAATTCTTCTTCACAAATGTTTTGTTCTTATCACAGCCCCTCAATTAAATTACCTTTGCAGCATTTCCTATTGTATGACATATATGATCCATGGCATGGGAGTGTTAGGGAAGTGCATTACACACCTGTGTTGGAAAAGTGTATCATGAAAATCAAGAATTTTTCTGGGAATTTTCATTAAAAGAGCCAACGAAAGAATACGCCAATACTCTGCTACAGAAAATCTTGTTCTGGGATTCAGACATAGCGCTGTAATTATAAAAAATGGAAGGATTTACATTTATTGTGTTGCTCTAGAACAAAATAATTATTCCAATATACTTTATGTAAGAATATACACTTACATATAAAATGCAAGTTTTAATTTCATTGCTCATTTTAGTACGTAATTTTAGTGACGTTCCATAGTTTAGTTAAAAAAACTCAAAAACAACACAAAAAAGTCACAACCTTGACATCAATAGTCAAGGTGTGCTTACTCTTTTTAGCCTGGGATTGTTGGATTCTCCCAGTACAAAGTAGGCAGCACGAAACTGGTCTTCCAATCTTGTTTTTGTTTGTCATGAATGCTCATAAATAAATCAGTTACTTAAGTGATCAAGTTAACTAATTACATTCTGCTAAAGGACAGCCATTCAGAGAAATCCATTAATCCAGTTTTTACTCATCAGTCTTGCAGAGAGGATCTGCTTAGTCTTATCCACACAATGGCTGGTCTATTTACTGCCTCTGTAGTTTTACAGCAATGGTAGGCATCCATCTTGCTTCAGGAAACACCAGTTCAGGCCCCTTGATAACTTTAAAGATTACAAGCATGAGTATGCAAGAAACTTGCATAATTAAAAAAAATAATTAGGCTAACAAAATGCATAGAATTCATCTTTACTTGGGCTATTTACTTATTGATTTTTGAAAGTTTTATTTCAAAAAGAAGTGGAAAATGTGATGAAAGCCAAATGTATTCTACTTAAATCACATTTTTATAATGTAGAATGATATTAATAGAAGGAGATTTTTAGACAAGCAGTCATGTAATATGTCAGAGTTAAGTTCTGCATCAGATATTAAAACAACATCAAGAAAACAGGGGGAGTTAATTTACCCATCTTTGATAACTGGTTTGTCATAACACCATAATTTTGCAAATGTAGTGCATTTAAATCTGCAGACTGTGGAATACAAATCACTCTAAATTCAGATCATGGATGGCAGCATAAATCTAGAAATGAGGCTCAGAGGTGTGTATTAAAAACATAGTGTGCTCTGAATAGCATTTAATGAGAAACAAAGTGTACTTTCTTAGCATCACATCTCCATCAACATACACATACTGCTTAATGGAGAAATTTACACAGTAAGTTTTATACTAAGTACTCTATACGACTAATATTTTGCTTTGGTAAGAATTTTCTATTTTTTGAAACTATAATATGATAACACTTAAGGTTTTCCAACCTACACAGTGTCACAACATAGTATTACTACTCATATGTTGCTACCAAAAATGTTTTCTTGAGATCATCACACTGATATATTTCAAGTTTTAAAAAGCTAGCTGCTAATAAATATATCTATTATTCTCTTTACTGCTACATTTGTCAGCAAGCTAAAACAGGGGTACAATAATGTATGCCCCTTGCAAAAATAATAATAATAAAATAAAACCAGCAAAAACCACCAACAAACTGATATATATTTTTTTCGCTGGTTGGGCTTTGATTCCAGGAGTTGATAAAGACTTCAAAATCCCAGCTGAGCAAATCTTATGTTTAATATTTAGACAATATTCTTCAAGAGTAGGTTTTGTTAACTTTCACTGCTGACTACTTTATAAGAAATACACAGATGTTAGTAGAAACAAGCAGATACTCCAAAGATCAGATTGCCTTCTCCCAGTTTTAGAAGATCTGCTATCAAAATGAGTATTCCACTTCATCAGTGCCTTCTTTCACCCTCTAAAGCAAAAGCATAGCTACAGGAGCTATCCCAGACAAGAAGAAAATGAAGAAATAAAAACCTGGGAATACATAATTCTGGGGTTGTGTTTTCATTTTCTAGGCCTGGGTCAGATCAAAGTCAGTAGAGCCCTTTGATTTCTTCCGCATTATCCTTATGGATGGTATTATCAAGGGGCAGCTAGAATGCATTCTTCTTATGCTGCAGACTGTGCAGCATAACCAGCTGAAGAAGGACTTCTGGGAAATCTATAACAAAAGATGTGAACCTATTATTCCTTCTTTTCAGTACAAACAGGACCAGGAATTGAATCATGTGTAACTTTGTAGTCTGTCACATTTACTTTTTGAAAAAAGTCAAAAGCTTGTTTCAGCCATGAGCTGAAAAGCTGAGCTGCAGGAAGACCCACCTCTCGTGCATTAACATTTAATAATCTGAAAGCCAGACTTTGAATATCTAGATTACCCAAGTACAGACTCTTTTCTGTAGCCCTTGTCTTGCTGCTTTCTTCTTATAGGTATATAGCTGCAGGGTTGGTACAAGGCCTGTCAATCTTCTGTGAATTGCTAATCTGGGATACTAAATACGTTTTTCAGTTCCTCTGGAGCATATCAAGGTTTGAAAACATCCTACATAGCAAGAAACAGAGGACAAAGGCCATTATTAGCGATCTATTAGTTAATGAGCTCTGAGCTTAGGCTGCACAAACATGAACTTTCAAGCACCTATTCCATTTATTGTAGAGAAAGAAATTATTTTATTGAAAAAAATAATTATAGTAAATTAATAATGAATCAAAAATATTAACAAGAATAATCTGCCAAGTCCTACTTAGCAGGAGAGTCCTTTTGGAGATATAAAAATGAAAACCAGAATCAGGAAAAGCTGTCTGTAATTCCCCAGACACCAGGGGGTTTTTAGTACAGAACACAAAAAACCAAGGAGGTTTGAAGTATGCCCTTTTTTCAGGCAAGAAAGGTTATTAATTTCCCCAGATTTCAGTTATTCAGTAGATTTTTCTTACAATAACTTTCTTTTCAACCTGACCCCCATAACTGGTAAGCTTAATTTATTACTATCTCACCCAAATGCCACACGTGTTTTAACTTTAGAAGACATTTATAGTGTAGAAATGAGCATTAGAAGGCTTTTTGTTCTTTTCATTACCATTTCCAAAGTTGCAAAGCTTTATCAGAATTTGTAGATAGCATTCTTTCCTACCGGGGACTTCACTGCAATAGAAAGAATAAAAAATTTTTGGATACATCATGATAAATTAAAAGTCAGAAACAGTGTTAGTATACTGGAATTTTTTGATTCAGCTGCAGCTATTCTGCCTCCACTACTTCTACCCTGTCCTATTCTTTTCTTTTCTACTTTGTTTTAAAAAGCATGCTGCAGTAGGTTAAAATAAAGGTAAAATTTGTAAGTTAAAGGAGAAGATGTATCTGGAATTTTTATTCACAAAATCCCTATAGAATTGTGTCAACTATTGTGCAGCACTTGCTCTGAAATGAAGATTAATGGTTAGGTGAGACATTTGAGTTGCATAAGCTTTTATTAGCCATCTGTTTAAACATGAAAATAAAATGTCCAAATTTAAAAGCTGTTTTATTTCATCAGAAAAGAGAAAGGCAAGGACAGATAACAACTGAACAAAGCAAGCACAAAATTTCTCTTTGATTTAACAACCATTTTGCTATAAGTCATTATTAGTTTCAGAAATGTTTTTCTGAGATTTTGTTAAATTACTAGCATTCTGCAAGCATTCAGTTTCCTTGCAGAGCAGTACACACGAGAATGTGTCTGATCCGGGATTATGCTGCTATTTTACTTTTTTCCCAAACTTGACAAGATATTTCAGAAAGTTTAGAGACCCAAGATAACAACTTTGAAGTTGGATAAGCCATAATCCTTGAATAAAATCAATATAAGACCCAGTATTTTGATACAAATCATACACAATATATTTCAGAAAACAGGCTAAAGAGAGAAAGAATACATTAATAATCCAGAACCTTAAGGTGTCTAAGAACAGTTGTTTTATCCTTTAGGATAAACATAAAACTTTGCATTAATCTATAAAGCTCTTCCATATAAAAATGCACATATAGATGTGCTACATGGGATGCCATTAATGCAAGACAACTAAATGTGCTGTGCTATGCTATGCTGTGCAATGCCCATGTATGCCTTAAATATTCCTTATAAAACATGTTTGGTTACTTTGAGCAGATGAAATATGTAACAATATTCTCATTACATAAATGAAAGCTGAATTACATTGCCTTCTATGTGAGCATAGGAATATTAGTTTACATCTATCCATTTATATAGCAAATACTTTCAGTTTGGAAATCCATTGACAATTAAGGGAAAGTATATGGTCTGAAAAACAATATGTATTTTCTACTATTTTCAGGTATTTATTTTTTAATTACTTTGTTGGTTTTGGTTGGGTTTTTTTGTTGCTTCTTTTTCTTTTTTAACTATTTTGTTTTCATTCGCTTCTGTCTTTGGATTGTATATGGACAGCTGCATTACAAGTCCCTATTCATTCTTCACATTTATATGCAGTCTGGCAAGTTCTGATAACTGAACTGCAAGATGGTAAAAGCCTAACCTTAAGTGGCTAGAACCCATGTGGAAAAAAAATAGAATCAAGTTTGTTGGTAACATCATAGAGCCTCAGACCTGGTTCGCGTTGTGCCCTAACAGCTGCTGTAGCGCTGTTTCCAGGGCAGACACCACATGAAAACCATCCCCTAACTTCCTGGAGCAGGATCCCCTGCTCTGCCCAACTGCTGTTTGCCCAGGTGATACCAAACAGAACTGGCCCCATCACGGAGCCCTGAGGAACACCACTTGTAGCAGTCAGCAATTGGATTTATCTCCATTCACTACCACCCTTTGGCTTTGGCTGTCCAGCCAGTTTTTTACCCAGAGAGCAGTATACACGTCTAAGGCTTAAGCAGCCAGCTTCTCCAGAACAATGCTCTAAGAAACTGTGTCTAAGGCTTTACTAAAGTCTAGGTAGGCATTCACAACCTTTCCCTCATCCACTGAGCGAGTAACCTTGTCATAGAAGAATATCAGGTTAGTCAAGGGCACCTGTGTTTCATAAAGCCATGCTGACTGGGCTTGATCACCTGGTTGTCCTGTATGTGTTGTGTGATGGTGCTCAAGGTGATCTCCTTCATAACGTTCTGTGGCACCAAGGTCAAACTGACAAGCCTGTAGTTCCCTGGATCCTCCTTCCTGCGCATCTTGTAAGTGACCATCACATTTGCTAACTTCCAGTCAACTGAGACCTCCCCAGTTAGCCTGGACTGCTGATAAATGATGGAAAGTGTCTCAGTGAGCACTTCCACCAGCTCTCTCACTACCCTGGTGTGGATCCCACTGGCCCCGTAGACATTTATGTTAGGAAATTGCTAACCATTTCCCCTTGGATTACGAGGACGCCATTTTCTCCCTGTCCCTGTTTCCAAGTTAGGAGACTGGGTACCTTGAGAAGAACTGATCTTACTATTAAAGGCTGAGGCAAAGAAAGCATTAAGTTCGTCAGCCTCTTCATCCTTTGTCACTGTTTTCCCCTGATTTCAATAACAAATAGAGATTCTTCTTGTGCCTCCTTTTGTCCCTGGTGTACTTATAAACATTTTTATTGTCTGTTATGGCAGTAGCCAGTTTAATTTTTAGGTGGGTTTTGGCCCTTCTAATTTCTCCCTGCATAACCTCATGATAACTTTGTAGCCCTCTTGAGTTGCCTGCCCCTTCTTCCAAGGGTCACAAACAATATTTTTTTCCTGAAAATGGATGAGATTCTTAAAAATCCAGGGTTCAAGATCTGTCTAGAGCAAAGGGCTATCCAATGAAATTATAGCTAAATCAAAATCTAACTGCAAACTTAGCAAGATTTTTAATGAACATTTGAGGAGATTCAGTACACGTGATGTTTTTAACTTTGAGCCTGTCACAAAGACTAATCTTTAATGTAAATGGCACACACTCAGTCTTCTCTGTATCAGCCCAGAAAAACCTAAGATTTCTAAAGCTTCTCTTAAACAGTAGTAATACAATGTCAAAACTTAAGGATATTTTAACAGCTGTATATTTCCAATGGTAATAGATGTGCTTTAAATACTTTCAGAATGTTTACTTTTATACAAACTTTTTATTGCTTTTTCATATATGAACTTTCAATGTTTTACTATATTACTGATGATTAGATCTTTGTTCTTACATGTTGATAACTGCAATGAATACTTTTCTTGTAAAATTCAGTTTTCCATGACCATGGAGCTTATTTTCTTCCAGTCGTGCTCCGTCCCCCACGATACTTTTTTCAAACACTCAGAAAATTTTGTGTTCCAAAGGGTCAGCTAATTATATTTATTAACAAAATAATGATTGTACACTAGATAAAAATATTAACCTCTGATGCTGAATTATGTCCTTAGTATCCTTGAATAATGCACTTACATAATGCAGTATGCCCAGTCTCACTGTGCAAACTTTCAGATTATAGATATTACTAGTAATATCCAGCTTTATTTATCTAGTGCAGGTACTCATAATGTGTTTGTGCATTGTTTAATGGAACGTTTTGATTTTAGAACTGCAGGTCAGTATTGTCTCTTTACTGACAGAGAAGTTTAAACCAGCTCCTACAAGTAATAGAAACCTGTGCATGAGCAGAAGCCTAGAGAACCTACTACACAAGGGGGCTTGGTCTTGCTCTACCACAACAGGCTAGGTCTTGATGGCTTACCAGTTTGCACAGCTACCGTGGTCCCACATCTCTGTAACTAAAGTGTGGATGCAAAGCAAATTTGCAAGGAAAAAGAACCTCTCTTGTGCCCTAAATTGCTAAATATTTTAGTGCTACGGAAGTAGTATCAGCATGTTGCAAAGTTTGGATGACTCTGAAGTTATGATGTAGTGACAGGTTGTGAAACACCAGGTGAGCATTCAGATGTGGTAGAAGAAAATATGGTCTCTTGTTCCAATTCAGTTTGCATACTTTTAAAAATTATTTTTGATTGCACCATGTTCTTTATCATGAAGCTGTTTTTATGAATATTCTTAATATTACCATTAAAACATTAAAAATATGCCATTAAAAGAGATTATTGAAACACATCATTATGGCACATACAGATTTCTGTTAGATAATTTTTAATCTATAGAAACAATTTAATTTATTTAACTTTCTTAGCAGGTCTTGCATTTTGGTCTCCTATGAAGCTCATGTTAGCATGTTAAGATCCAGTTCTGACCTCTAGTAGTCATTTGTCAGCCTATTACATGATTATCCTAGTTGTTATGTCTCAGCAGAAATTTCACTACATTCGGTTTGTTGTTTGTTAGCTAAGGGCTTTTTGGAGCAACGATTACATAGAGGTCTAACCAATGTTCCATTGTGAAATGAGGCTTTGTGTGGCCAACACAAGTAACTTCCTCCCAGATAAATAAAGAATCAATCTAAGAGTGGGAAGACCCAGACAACCTTTTATCACTAGACCTTTGTCCACTCTTTGGCCTTTTCTTTTCACATTTCTCTGTTTCTCCTAAATTTGACATCTCTAATAATGCTAAGGCAACCAGCATCAGTGCATCTCTGTCTCTTGACATCAGGAATTGTAACATACTCCTACTGACATACTCTGTTAGACTGACTTAAGAATTCTTTGTGGTACACTATTTTCTGTTCTTTTCATATCTTTCTTTAATCCTACTTTGTAACTTTACCAGTTTCTTCAGTTTTTCCATTTGTCTGGAGTGATATCTGGTGACGGAAGTTAATTGAACTTTGACTTGGTAAGTTTGACCAACTTGGCATAAGTAACCTGAAATTTATCCAGTGCAACTTATACCTCACTTCATACGCAACATCCAATGAACTGCTTCTTACCAGTAATCATGTCTGACAAATTACCTAGCTCTCATGAGTCTGAAAAGCAGTCTACATAATGAGGTGGCTTTGTCAATTTTAGTGAAGGGAGCCATTCCTGTTTTGTTCAAGGGCTGGTGACGAATGGTGCACTCCAGTTCTTGTTCCTCTTTCTGCTTGTAAGTTCTCATGTATTTCATAACTTCTTATGAATGCTGATTAACAGTACTGCTACCATGCAAAGTTTCTTTTCTAGCACCAGTACACACAGTACATGTGCATGTACAGTCAGTGACATATATCTTACACAGTCTTGATTCATAACAACTTTGCATTTCTAGGATAGATTCAGGTTAATTTATTTGTCTAATGAAAGCCACACAGCATCTCTGGGAAACATTGCAGTACATCACTGTATTCATGTACCTCATTTGTCAAGACAGACAGAATCTTCTCAGAGGTGTGCAAAGACAGAGAGCAATGCAATGGACTCAAGCTGGACAAGAGAAATCCTAATCAGGTATGGGGAAGGGGGAATTATAGTGAATGAAGTCAAAAGAAACAGATTGCTCAGAGATGAAATGAAACCTCCTTCTTTGGAGATATTCAGACTGAAAACAAACTAGGCAACCTGGTCTAAATGAATCCTGCCTTGAATGCAGAGTTTCACTTGATAATCTCCAAATATATACTGCAGAAAACCTAATGGACCAAAGAATTTAAAACTTTAATTTACAGTAACTAATAGCATGAACTCAAGCTCTTTCATCCAACATCTTTTAGATTACAAAAGCTGAGTTACAAAAAATCTGAAATGAGACAACTTACATTTTAAAACTAGAAAATTTAGAATAACACAGTTTAGAGATAGCAAGAGGTTGCAGTATTCTTCAATTAAGGTTTTCTGATATACAATCTTATTAAGAAAATCATGAGCAAAAGTTATAGCAGTTTTTGCCTCCAAGTCCTTAACCTTTTTTTTTTTTGTTCCATGTTTACTGAGGAATTGACATACAACAGTTTTATGTTTTCTATGGTTTTGCATTTCTAGCATCTTATTTGCTCCATACTATCTGATCTTCCTGCAAAATGTAGGTGTGTGCGTAACAGCTACTAGTAGTGCTCTTAGGTTTAACCAAGAAATCAAATTAGATAGATTCTTCAATTGTATTAGCATGTTTAAGAAGGGAAAAGTTAAGAACTAGCTTTGCTGCTTTTAAAAATTTACCTCATTACTTCATGGAACAAACTTTTCTTCTTTTTCACTCCTTTCTTTCTGTTTTATGTGAGAATTCACTTTTTGTCTGATTTCATTAGTTTCTATCTTGAGAAATTATTCTAAAAACTATCTTTGTGTGGATCTGTAAGTCTTGCAAAAGCAAGTGCAGGGTTTTACAAGCTGAATATTCTTGTGTGAGCTGTGTTTTGTTTTGGTTTTTTTTGTTGGGGTTTTTTTGTTTGATTGTTAGTTTTGGTTTGGTTTTCCCTTTTCTATAGTGATTCAAATAATTTTTTAAATACTTGACAATATATTGGTCAAATCACCTTTAAATGGTACATTAAAATTATGATAAATTTTGCTCACTGAAAATACTTCTAAACTGTTTGTAAAGATTTTGTTGGAACTGACCAGGATTGCATGAGAGAGTGCTTAATCACCATTTTTATTGTAACTGAAAAGAATTGTCATCTATTCTTTTTTTTCCAGCCTTTTTTTTTTTAATTTCCATCCATTTTCTAATTTTCACTTAGTGAGGAAAACGCATACTTCCAAACCATTACCATAAGTAGTGAGGCAGTCTGCTTAGCAAACAGCATTAGCCTGCAGCCACACTTGTTTCTTTTTCGAAATACTGATCATGCTTTTATTTCATCATTTCTAGAGTCAGCCACAATGAAGGCAAAAAAAAAAAAAATTAAAAAAGCAAATGAAGCATTCAAGGATTTTATTTTCCTGATCATAAAATATAACAAAGGATTTACTGAAGAATAATAATAAAGGATTTTCTAATTGAAGAATTGTCTGAATTTCTTCTCAGTATCTCATATAGAATCAGTTAATAGCCTCTTTCTTCCTTTATACTACTTTTGTTTCACATCTAAGTCTGACCAAAGAAAGGTTACCTTAATTTAGTAAACTATTCAGACAAGAATGTTTAATTACGTACATATGTAAGTATAGAGTATATATATAAAGAGCAGATAGTTGGTTTGGTTGTGTTTTTTTTTTTTTCAAACTTAATACTTTTGATGTATTATCTAGTTATATAGCGTGGCAAAATCTCCTCCTAGTCAAAATGAGGGATCTTTAAACCCAGATTCTCAATATATGTACTCTTTTCTTGATGAACAATATATTTCAGTTAAGGGAAAAGAATTTAATAACCCAGTTTTATCAAAACTAATCAGCTTTTGACAATGTTTTGTGTGTTTGGAAACATTGCTTTCCTTTACTGTATGAGTAAAGTAAATCCTTTTTAGTTGGTTCCTTTGTTGTAACATATTAGGATTTTCTCATGGCTGGCAACTGGCTCTTTACTTAATAAAAGAACCTATCTGCCTTTTTTTAAATGTCTATATGAGCTCTTTTTTTTCTAATCTGGACACATTTCAGTATGCTGTATGTACTCTTTCCTAGGCATAGGGACATAAAATCAAATATGCTAAAAAGCAGTGAGTGTAAATTTAGCACACAATATTTTAGATAAACTGTGCAAAACAGTCTTTAACAAAAATTTTGGTATTTAGCTGTGATTAGTACCACGTTTCATAAAATGAAATATAAAATAACAAACCTAATGTAAAATATTGGGGGTTTCCCTGTTTATGGTTAAACCAGTACTGTTCAATAGTATTACATGTCAAATTATAACAAATGAGATCATTCATTATATGCTAAGTAGGACAAAAAACTGCTTTCTAAATGAAATGCTAGTTTTTGTATCTGAATATTGCAGATCAGAATTTTTTTTTCTCTTTTGCTCCCTGCCTCCCCCCCAACTTCAACTATTTGCATGATTCAACTGGGAATGTTCTTTCTGACGGCTTTGAGGAAATTGAGGATAGAGCTCTTTTTTTTTCCACACTCATAGTGAAGAACTTCTTCCTAATATCTAATCTAAATCTACCTTCTTTCAGTTTAAAGACATTTCCCCTTGTCCTTTCACTACATGATGTCCTTGTAAAAAGTCCTTCTCTAGATTTTTTGTAGGCCCCCTTTAGGTATTGGAAGGCTGCTCTGAGATCTCCCCTGAGCCTTCTTTCCTCCAGGTTGAACTTTCTTATCTCAAAGCCCATCTTTCTCAGCCTGTTTTCATAGGAGATGTGTTCAAGCCCTCTGAGTATCTTTACGGCTCTCCTCTAGATTCGCTCCAATAGGTCCACATCCTTCTTATGTTGTGGGTCCCAGAGCTGAATGAGTGAAGTAGAGGGGGAGAATCACCTCACTCAGCCTGCTGAAGAGGCTTCTTTTGATGCAGCCCAGCATACGGCTGGCTTCCTGGGCTGCAAGCGCACGCTCTCAGTTCATGTTGAGCTTCTCATCAACCAACACCCCAAGTCTAAATAAAACTTTTAAGTAAATTATTATTTTCTATAAATCCTATGGTGATTAATAAAAGATAATATTCATAAAAATCACTACAGAGACATGTTTGGGGGCATAAAAGAGACAATGCAGAGCAGAAATTAGATGGTCCTGGTACATGAAAGAATCATAGAGATCACAGGAAGATGCTTGCTTGAAATCTCTCTGAGTCTTCTGTAAGGCTCAGAATTAAGTCCTTTGAGACCTTACCTATGTGACTATAAGTACATCATCCACATCCCTAAAACCTAGTCAAAGTTAATCATGGTATAACAGCCTTCTGAATTTCAAACCATTGTTTTTATTTTTAATTATTTTCACTTGATTGAAAAGTAACTAGATCTGGGTGAAGAAGAGCTGTATGAAATATTCATTGTTTCCTGTTTTTGACTTAGCAATTGAAGTGGAACATAAAAAAAATATTGAAAATGAAATGTCAGGTTGGCATTTTAGCATAAAATGTTTATGTTGGCATGGCTGTTTGAGAAAAACATGATTGTCCCACTATTACTGTCGCATGCTTTCAAAGAAACAACTGCAGGATAAAGCTGTATCTGTTGATCACTACTCAAGGACTAAAATGGTGACTACCTTTTACTTAATGAAACATGCTTATGAGCGTGCATCTTTTTGTTCTGGAGCCTGGCTAAAGAGTGGATAATGAATTCAAGAGAGGGAAAAAACTATTCCCAGAGACTGTGAATATTTGAAAAGTTTGTATCACTTCTTAAATCTAAAGAATTTTCTTTTTTATTTCTGTCAGGGGTTATGCCTCTATGTGTTCTTTCGATGCCATGTTATGTCTGGGGCTAGAAGCAGAGGTGCCAAAATATTTTGAAAAGCTGTTCTCATGGCATTTTCTTCTAAGACTGAGACAGTGAAAAAATCTGACAAGAAAGCCTCTTTTCAGATTTCTGCCCCAGTTTTGCAGACTTGAACAACCCCAGCTCATGTAGTCCTAATAAGATTCAGCTAAGTCTGTGAACATTTAGATGCTCATCTCAATCAAACCAAAATTCCAAACCTTCTGAGTCCCACCCATCACCAATCTAAATCTGAAAGCTACAGTTATACCCACAGCAGTAGTTTTCAAATAAAAGTCCATGCATTTGAAGGAAATGTCAGAGCACACAGATACATAAGGCTGTACTAGAGAAGCACATTTTATTGATGCATCGTATATGGCACATCATTCAGCAGCTGAAAGATTAATCATCTAAGTCTATGAGTTCTTTTCACTTTCCAAAGTTTTCTAGCTGTGCTAGCATGCAAAGGAAGAATAGAAGTATTCAAAAACCTGTGTTTTTCTGAGCACACAAACCACTGTTATTAAAAAAAAAAAGAAATAAAATAGTTGTATTCTAACAGCAAGCTGGGTAAGCCAAAAGTTAGCCTTTTGTGTTTACCCAGGCTAAGTGATAGCATTAAGTCACAATAGTGAAAGGCAGATGCTTTTTTAAGAGTATGAGTTGTAATACAAAAAAAAAGAAACGTTCTAAAATAAAAAATATCTGTTGCTTAATCAGCCACCATGTAAGAATCACACTAACAAAAGCATGGGTTTCATCTTTCTGTAACCTTTTCTTTCCGTGTCACATCTTTTCAATCAACTGTATCCAAATATATGCCATTATCAGAATATATACCAGGTAAGAGTATAAAACACTTGGTAGATGATACACAGATAAGACAGGCATGACTAACAAGCTACTAGGTTAATTTCATCACCCTCTGAGAAGACACTGCAGTCCTTTATGGTCAGGCAGCCAATGAAGTGGTTCTAACAGGCTGATACATTTTGTGAGTGAGATGCTTTACTTCTGACTCCCTTGGGATTTTAACACTTTTCCTTCCAGTATTTTTTGTTTGAATCTTTGAGCTACTATTATTAGCATTTAAATATTTGCTATTACTACCTAAACTGGCTCACCTTTATCTGCATTTTTTTCTTCTGTAATTTTGCATGGCTCTAGCTTGTGTACTTTCTCTCTGCTTTTTCTCATCTCCATCTTCTCAGAGATCTAAGCCAAAGTTACACAGCTGTACCGTGTCCGAACCATGTTTTGAAACATAGGCAGCTGAAACCCTGAGAGGAGGATTACAGGATCTACAAACTTGCTTCAGGTGGTGAAGATCTGTTGGCAACACACGCAGCTCCACCTGTACTAGTTCCAACAGTTTGATTACAATGACTCTGTTGGAAAAGAAATCCTTGTCTTCCCTGGGTACTTATTATTTCTCTAGAAATACTACCCACTGGGTAAGCCCATTTTATAACTTCCTGCTGTGAAGTTATAAAATAATGATTTAAGGATCCAGTTTGTTACCATAGCTCCACAGAATAAAGAATACAGGCCATCTGGTGCCACTCTTACCATGACTCATCGACAATGAAAGAGTATGAACAGATCTATAATGAACAGATACAACTATGTAGGGCATGAACAAATGAGAGAAATAATGAAGTACAGTACAATAAAATGATAATCTTGGTACTCTTAAGTAGTCTAAGGAAGAACATTCCTTATTTTCTTCATTCCTTAAGAAGAAAATTATTTACTTTAAATTATTGTTTTTACTTTTTCTTCTTTTCTATTAGATCTTTAGCATATAAATGCTATTAATTTAAATCACTATTGTGCCCTACGAAGAAATATGCAGCTGAATTTGTTGCAATTATTACCATCCACAGGACATCTTTGAAGATCTCATTTTATTTGTTCTGTTTGTAGAATGTGATGAAGTCTGTACCACTTTGTAAAAAAAATATTTAACACATTTGGCCCTTTAAAATGAAATCCTCTTTTCTATTACTTTTCTATCCCTTTAAGGCATGCCTTCCCCATCAAATACTCTACTAACTAGGCTGCAAAGTGACTTCTGTAGTCAGTAAGGCAAAAGACTGGTAAGGGAGCATCCTGTGCTCATAGCACTTTATTTTCATAGCATTTTTCTCTGGCTGTGCATCTTTTCCCCTCTTCTATGAGACTCCTCATAGTAGAGACCATTTTTCATTAAGCAGCTGAGTTCCCACTGTCCTCAGCGTTTAAGAAATGGTTTTTTTGTCTTTTAAGAACTACAAGTGTCCTGATAGGATAAGCTATTAAAGAGACCTATCATTAATCTGCTATTTAGCTTTTCCGAACCTGAACCTTTACAGATATTGTATTATTTTGACATAGATAATAATTCAGGATATTCCTTCAGTTGTATTTAAAAAAAAAACAACCTTATTTGGTAAGATATAATAATATGAATGCAAAAATTAAAAAAAATTAAAAAACCGCAAAAGGCAAATATCACAAAGCTTAAAAAAGGCATCATGAAACAGAAAAAGGCTTTAAACATAAGTAATGGTGTTTATCAGGAACAAGACACCAGTTCCTCTCATACAAAAAATGGACTGAAGGAATGACTAACTATTAATTCCAAATATATTCACAAAAGCAGGAAAATAAGGTGTTAATTAAAATGAGTAAACTAGAAGAGGAATTTTCAATTGTTTCGGTTTCTGGGCCATTATGATGATCATTATGATTATCATGTGTTGATTATTAAAGCAATCTCCCTTGACTGGTATCCACAGCTAGCCTCCATAAATTCCACTTTAACACAAATTATCTATGCTGGTTTTGGCTGGAGTAGGGTTAATTTTCTTCACAGTAGCTGACATGGGCCTATGCTTTGGATTTGTGCTAGAAACAGTGTTGACAACACAGGGATGATTTTGTTACTGTAGACCAGTGCTTACAAAGAGTCAAGGCCTTTTCTGCTCTTCACACCACCTCACCAGCAACTAGGCTGGGGGTGCACAAGGGGCTGGGAGGAGACACAGGAAGAGCAGCTAACCTCAACCAACCAAAGGAATATTCCATACCATGTGACAGCATGCTCCACATATAAACCTGGGGGAAGAAGAATGAAGGTGAAGACAGTCAAGAGTGATTCAGTGGCTTCCTAAGAAATTGTTACACGTAAGGGAGCCCTGCTTTCCTGGGGATGACTGAACACCTACCTACTGATGGGAAGTGGTGAACGAGTTCCTTGCTTTTATTTGCTTCAGTGTGTGGGTTTTGCTTTACCTATTAAGTTGTTTTTTGTCTCAAAGACGTGTTTTCTCCCTTTTATGCTTCAGGGTGGCGGGGAGGAGAGTGAGCAAGCAGCTGTGTCCGGCTTAGTTGCTGACTAGGGTTAACCCACAACACTATCTTAATAGAGCTTTTTGAATAAGTATTATGCACACATGCACAATGACTGAAAATATTAATGAATGAATTAATTAAATTTTAATGTCCACAGCAATAATATGGGAATGAACAACTCATTGAAAAGATGTAATTCTGGGGTGAATAATTAAAAGAAACAAGTTCTCAAATTCTCAGGTAGGATCAGTGTGGTATTAAGAACTATTTTTAATCCAGTAGTCAACTTTTACAGACATAATAGGTGATGGAGAGCTGCCACATGGGCAAGGAATAGTTCGTAACGCATAATATTATCTTTCTAGCAGAAAACAGAAAGAAAAAAAAAAGAAGGAAATAAAGGAAAGCTCATCTTATAGAAAGTATGCTGTTTCTTTTGACATAATTTTTCACATATTTTCCTTTGGATTTTTAAAGTCAACCTCTAGTATTTAAAATTGCATGTAATAATCCATGCCATTCTTATAAGCCAGTACCAGACATTCAGAATGGCAAAAACAGATTCCTTCTTAATTCTATAATTCTATTAAAAGTCAGGTTTAAATGTCCTCTAGTCTCATTAATCTTACACTTCAATGTATATTCAACAAATACTTGCCAAATAAAACAGGAAATTAATGCTCCATTATAAAGACCACTGTATGCAAAGTAACCAGCATTTTCACTCAGCACAATTTGCATCTGTGGCAGAAATTTGGATTATGTAACATGTTAATTTGGGTTTGAAAACCAGCTCTGATAGCTGGAGAATTAAGAGGCATGCAATAATCGGACAAAGTGAGTCCTACTTCACCCTTTTAGTTTTTCCCTTTGTCTGCTGGTGGTGAGAACCTTTTTTTTTTTTTCCTGGCTGTGAGTGATTGTGGGTTTTTTACATTTGTTCACGAAAACACAGCCACAGAATAAAAGTAACATTAAAAAAAATTAATATTTTCAGTAGTACAAATAAAAACATTTTCTGTCATAGAAAGTAATTTATTCACATCCATTAGACTGGTTGCTTCTCTTTTTATTTCCCTTAAATACACTTCAACGTGATGTTAAAATTTCTATTTAAGCCTTTTAATGTTAAATTAAACAGTCTGTTCTCAAGTCTTTCACAGATCTTTCATTTTTCAGCTACTAGATGTTTCTATTCTGAGTTCTCTGCAATATGTGGATTTCTTCCTTGATTTGGTGAGAATGTGGTTTCGTAACTCTTCAACCTCTCAAAAATCTTAATGCTCTGTATTGTTTATTCCTATATGTTATTTAAAGTTTATTGACTTAATATTCTTAGTTACCTTTGTAGATCATATAAAATTATTCTTAAAATCTCCAGAAGAATTTATCGATTATAGATTGAAGACAATGTAGGAAAATTTACAAAGCAATCTCCTTCACACAATTTAGCTTCCTCATATTCTGCTTTTTATTAGTCACACATATCACAGTCAGAGTCACATCTGATTTGTATATGGCTATAATAAAATGTATAATTTATTTGCATGAAAGCCACCAAATACTCAAAATTGTTCAGTACCAGTGATCATCCTCTATTGAATTTAAGCTAGTCTCTATAGCACCTTACTTAGGAAATTGATGTATTTTTCCCATAGATAAATATTAAAAAAGAAACAAATGGCATGGAGTATTAAGACAAATGGTCCAAGGATCTAACCGGACTCCTCTTTTATCATTCTGTGATGCAAATTAAACTCAAATAAGTAAACTTGTTTAAATTAACAAGTATTCTTTAGTATCTTCCACAGTTACAGTTGGAAGGGAAAATATTTCATCATCCTCCGATATAAATGCAGTATCAGTCATACAACCTATATAAAATACAAGTGACTAGATAAGTTGGAGATTTCTATAAGTATTTCAGGACAGGTTTTGCCTAATTTACTCTTTATTCATATGGTATTGTAGGCTTTAAGAACTACATAGCTATAAGATGGTAAGTTTGGAAGGAGGAGAAAAGTAGGTCTCTATCAAATGTGTAATGTTGACTGAGAGAAGAAAATAGAAAAAGACCTAAAATCAACAAACAGCATTATATCACTAAATAAAGCATAACATCAAACTGTAGCAGTGAGAAACAGCACAAATATAATTTCCTTAGTCAATTAATGAGCATAACATAGCCCCCTTCCAATATCTGAAGGGGGGCTACAAGGATGCCAGAGAGGGACTCTTTGTCAGGGGCTGTAGCGATAGGACAAGGGGTAACGGATTCAAACTTGAACAGGGGAAGTTTAGATTAGCTATAAGGAAGAAGTTCTTTACTTTGAGGGTGGCGAGGCACTAGAACAGGTTGCCCAAAGAAGCGGTGAATGGTCCATCCCTGGCAGTGCTCAAGGCCAGGTTGGACAGAGCTTTGGGTGATATGGTCTAGCGTGAGGTGCCCCTGCCCATGGCATGGGGGTTGGAGCTAGATGATCTTAAGGTCCTTACCAAACCCAACTCTTCTATAACAGTCCTCAGTTAGCGTGCAAAATAACCTCTATCGTTTGTTTATTCAATTGCATGTAATCTGGCAACAAATGAAGATATATATGGAGTGGTCAGGAGGTTTTAATATTAATACTGCCTCTCCATATGTAAGTGCTGCTTTAACAAAGTGAACAGACAGAATTATGCATAAAACACAGCAAAGCATGCTTAGTTCAGATGAGTAACACAGTGGTCAGACCCAAAGGAAAATATCTATTCTTTTTTCTTGTAGAAGGACAGTTAAAATGTATAATCAATATGTGCAATTAATAAGTATAATTAATATGTATGTATGGCTACCTCCACATCTTTTCTGGATGTAACTCTCTGGTGGGTGGACTTTGGATGGCTGCCTGCCTGGTGACCCAAGCCATGTTCTCACTTCCCTGCCTCAACAGAACAAACTCATGAATAATTAATATCTGCCTATCCCCCATGCCCATCCGTCTTTCTCCTTGCTTTTTTTTGCTGAGCATGATGTCGTACAGTGTGGAATACCCCCTCGGTCAGTTTGGGTCTCTATCCTGGCTGTGTCTCCTCCCTGCACAATCTCTTGCCCATCCCCAGTATATCAGCCTTAGGCTGGAGAGACAGCACTGACGCTGCGTGAGCACTGCTCAGCAGGAACCAAAAATTGGTGTGTTACCAACACCACTCTAGACACAAGCGCAAGCCACAGCACTATATGGGCTGCTATAGGGAAAGTTAATTCCATTACAGTCTGACCCAATACAAGCTCCAACTAAATAAATATGCTTTTTTTGTTACTGTAGCTAATGTTTTCATGCAAACAAAACCAACCTAAAACAACCCTCATACTTCGTTGCTTGGGTAAAGACATGTTCTTGCAGGACTGAGTAACAGGAAAGATACCTTACTGATATATATTTCAGGGCTATTTGCAGAGAAAAAAAGTATAATTTTGTTAATGAAACTATAGAATCTATGGAAAAGAAAACATAAAATGAAGTATTTACATTTTTATAAATAAAATTTGTTAGGTAATAAAACATAATTTTGAGCTTTCTACTCCAATAGGATACTTAATTTGTGAAAAAAAAAAAATGTAGAAGGAATTATATTTAACAAGTTTTCTTGGAATAATTAAAAAATAAATAAGGCATGTTCATGAATTTTTCTTAAAAGAACTGTATGCGACAAGGTGTTCAAATACAGGCAGCAAGAGCAAGTAGGAGTATGAGCTGATCTTCACCAGGTATCACCAGAGAGTCAACACAAAAGCAGTGTTAGGAAAGTGCTCCAAAAATATTTTTTTTTTCTAATATTGTGTAATACCCATAGGCTGAAAAACATAATAATTGGATAAATGTGATTCATTACTCTTAGAATTTTCTGTGGCTTTCTTTCACATCTTCAAACTTTAAGTAAATGAAATAGGACAGTACAATCACTGTATCATAAAGAAACCTTTGCTGTTCATCCTTAAAAGGAGAGCTACCATGTTTTTAATTTATGAGTAAATTTGCTATACATTTTCTTTCTCAAGAAAATATTACCTGAAATGGTACCAGTCTGTAAAGTTAAAATTAATTCCAAACTGCATTTAAAAAAATAAGATGTAATTAATTAAGTCAGAACCAGATGAATTTGTTCTTGTTTTTATTTTAGTAACTGTTTTTATTCATAATTTCTTGTCCAAAATAAAAAGTTTTGCCATGATGCTCTCATATTTGAATAAAATGTGTTATGATATATATGATATATGTCAATGGAAATAACTGATCTGAATATCCTTTACTCAAAACAGGCAGATGACTATTTGAGACTGCATGACTAGAAAAATGCTTTTGACAACAGTAGTTAGAACTACATCAAAAGGTCTTCCCAAAATACATTCCGAAAAGTCTTTCAGTTTTAGGATTACTGATAAATTTAGTTATAATAACTTAAACATTTCCACATAACAGGCTCTTTTGGTGGCACTGTACATAACAACACTGAAATAACAGGAAGCACACAATAAGAAGACCAAGACAGGTGAGTAAGATCTTACAACCAAAAGTTCTTCTGCTTCCATTTTCTTTCTAAACCTATTCCTTTCTTTAGAAGGAAGAATGAGATAATATGCAAAATAATTAAAACACCGCTATAAAGAAATACACTTGCAATGTATTTTAGTCAGCTTACATCCTATGAAAAAAAAGACAGCTGAAATACAAACTTTGCATCAGCCAGCATACCATTATTTTTTGTGCAATATTCTAAATATTCTTTTAAAGCATTTACGTATTCACTTAATTGCTAAAGAAAACATAGCTGTTTACTGTCATACCAATAAAAAAAAGAGTTCTAGTATTAATTTTAGGCCACAATACTGATAAAAATAATAATCTCGGAACTTCAATACTCTCTACCAAGTTAGCTGGTACTATTCAGTCAAAATATTGAGATAGAATTCTCATGAGGGCAGTCATTTCTCAACAGACTTCTAATTTAGATTTTAGATGGAAATGCAATCCCATGAGAAACACTGTTTCTCTGATAGTTTCAACTTTAAAAAAAAAAAATAAATAAGTATTTCTAATGCATATGAATAATATAGAAGAGAAAGAAGTGCTATCATTTTGTTAAAATAGTTTGAATACTATTTAATTTGTAATAGGGAAGATCCTTATAATTAAAATACATACAATTAAAAAAAAATGGAATATAACCTCACAAAATTAATTTACAATAGTTGGTGTCATTCATTAATGCTTTTCACGTCTTTTCTTGTAGTACAGTGGCCTGCTGAAAGACTAACTCCCTTTAAGCATTCAGGAATAAGACACTTTCTACCAGGCTTAAGTTTTTTAAATCTTTCTGGTTTAGCTATGATAGCTCCACGTGGGAAACCTTTATATGTGAAAAGAGAAAGAAGTCAATGCTTTGCTCATTTCTCACAGGTACCTGGCTAATATCAAAAAAACTTGTGGGAAAGTATTTGGGGTTTTATTGCTAATTGTTGGAGGTCAAAATTCAAAAGGAAGGGAAGATTGGCTAGATAAACTAAAGTAATATAAATTTATTAAGGCTGTTAAACACAATATTTATAATTTTTTTCAGTAACTCCCTTGGAATTACATTTTAGCAGCTACTAGGAGAAGCATTATTCTGGATTATCTTTAATCAATCTTAAATCTGGCAGAGATCTTAAAAATGATATATGTAAAAGTGAAAAATTATTGAATGTAAAGTATTTATAATGTAGGTATCATGAAAAAGTTAAAATGGGTTGTGTGCTGTGTGTTAAAGCCAGTATAAGCAAAAGCCTCTTAGTATATGTCCGACACTAACTGTTCCTCTGTAGCTCACTCAGGTAGCAGCAGTGTGATTTTTATGAATCAAACAATTTTTTGTTGTTGTTTTTTTAATTTTCAGTATATGGTTTATGGAAATTTCTCTATTTATTAGCTGATATCACACTTGACTAGTGTTTAACATATCCCAGTAGGCTAATCAGCCATGGTCACTTCAGACTGGACTGTGGAAGTAGAAAAAAAGATTATCCGTAAAACTTTTTAAGAGATATTTAATTTTAATATTCTACTATCACCTGAAAAATCTTTTCACAGTCAGTCTGTGTTTTCATTATACCTACAGACAGCATACAAAAGACGATAACCAGCTTGTCAGAATTGGTAACAAATTACTTTAGTAAAGTATGGTGCCTCCAGCTCTCACTGACATAATCAATTGGAATAAATGCCTTCATATTTCCTTCTATGTTAGGTCACAGAATTTTCCTAGATCCAATAATTTTCACCTCCAAAGTCTGAGGGGCGTGAGAAAGCTGCATTTCTTGAGAAAATTTTTGCCTTATTTATAAATATAAGCAATGCTAATAGTACACATTCAGAAAGGGATTATTAAGGATTATAATTCTGCTGAAGAATATGCACAGTCCTCTTCTCCCTTCCTCAAAATTCTCCCTGGATGCTAAGTCACAGCTCCAGTAGTAACCAGTAAAGTATGTAAAGGTGCAATTATCCACCTAAGGAACTCACAGTTCAGATTTCATTTCTTATTACTGCCATTTTAAAGGAACATTTGCCATTCAAGTATTCATGTGGAAGAAATAAAGACACAAAGAGAATAAAGCAGAGGAAGAGGAAAGAGGAAATTAATTACGTATCCCTGATTCAATGGTATTTGGACAATAATAATATTTTTCCCGTCTTCATAAGTACGTATCTGTGTGTAAGTATGCACCTCAAATTTGCCCTTTCCTCTACGGAAGGCACTGCTAGAATAAGGGAGGTTTTAGCTTTAGTCTGAGACTAATACTGATCACACACTGATATTTTAGTTGTTGCTAAATAGCACTTACCCCAGTCAAGGACTTTCAGTCTCTCATGCTCTGCCTGTGAGGAGGGGCACAAGAAGTTGGGAAAGAGCAGAGACAGGACACCTAACCCAAGCTAGCTAAAGTTATATTTACATCATGCCATGCTCACAATATAAGTGAGGGAGTGTCCTGGGTTCAGCAGTAGCAGTCATTTTTATTCTTCTTAGTGACTGGTGCAGTGCTGTGTTTATGACTTTCAGTCTGGGAACAGTGCTGATAACACCAATGTTTGTAGCTACTGCTTAGAATATTTACACTTATCAAGAACTTTCTGAGCCTCATGCTCTGCCCTGGGAGGAGGGAAAGCTGGGAGGAAGCAGGGGCAGG
>WYDI02035790.1:0-17972 GCA_009867235.2 Psittacus erithacus | reverse complement strand
CCCTCCCCAATACACACACATTGGGGTGTCATAACTCCTCCCCCACCCCCCCCAAGTTTCAGGCCTTAATAAATCTACAAATTAGGTTAAGGTAACAAACAGACTTCAGCTACAGGTTTCCAAGGACATATTACAAATAGTTGTCTGCAGAAATGTTATTTTAACGCCTCTTCCTCATAGACATCCTGGATACTCATGTCATATATTTGTTGTGAGCCCATGTTCACAACAACTTGCAAGAGGATTTGGGCATTTGCCCACAGCCTAAATTTAACGCAACTCAAGGTATAAATATCACTGGTTTAAGCCTTTGCAGTTTGTTAGAGACAGCAAGTAGGTTTTCAGCATTTGTTTTCATACAGTTCCCTACAGAGGTTGAAGAGACTAATTTCTTTCTCCAAGCACAGGAATAGCAGATGGTGTCAGTCAGATAGACCTGCCAGGGTGCATATGAAGAGACAAAAAGAGACGAGAAAACTTACTTTGGAAACAAAATAGAAAATAGCAGCCAAAACATCCCTATTCATAATTGCTTGCACAAGAAACTACTTCTTCCTTCTTCTCCTGAGCCAGGGCAGTGGTAGGGGGATCATCTCAGTTGTGTTCAGATGCAGCTTTGGTGTATTCCTAGAGCATTTTGATTGAGAGTGTGGGGCTGGTTAGCCTGGTCTGGTAAAGCCCTTTCAGCTTCTGGTCATAGCTCTGCCCATTTCATATTTGTATGACCCATTCTTGGTTGACAAAAAGGGTGTGATTTCCTGTCATGATACCTCAACCTTGGGCATATCTATTTATGCGAGTGTAGACCACAGTGATACAAAGTGCATGATAAAAGCCCAGCTTCGTGGCTGCATGGTGATGGTGTTACTCTGTGCAATACCTTCTCTCTAAAATGGAGTAATGCAGGTAAAAAGGAAAAAAATCAGTGGAAAAATTAAAAATATATTAAACTGAATATTGTTTTGTTCTGCCTCCTTAAAAGGTTAATGTGCTAAGGAAGGAAATGTTTCATGTCTATGTTACAATGCCTTTTTATAACTTTTATGCTTGTAATTCAAATATTTTAGAATTTCTCATTTTAGGAAAAAAAAAATGCTACTTTTGGTACTGACTTAGGGCAAAATTAAAAGTCTCAGTGTTTTTGTTTCTGACCAGCACTTAATTACTTATGAAACTATCAGCATCTACATATGGGCAAAGCTGCTTTATTTTCAAGCAATTTTGTTAGCTCTTCAAGGAAACTGTGAAATTAATGTGGAGGGCCTAAAGCTAGATATTAATAGAGCTCAGTTCCAAGTCATCTTGACTCTGTGACCGCAGCACGCAAGACAGCTGGTTTGTTGTCCAACTGGAGCACTGTATTCTGACACTTGACATCAGGGGAGGCTGAACACACAATTTGCTGGGTATGGTTCTCCAGGACCCACAGAACAGGGGTCCTCTTCACACAGCTACTGGCCATGAAATTCCTGCCTCCTCTTCAATTCTCTCTTCCCTGAAAAAAGAGCAAAGACACCTGGTCCCCATTTGATAGCCTAGGTAACTGCCAGGATTCTGGGGAAAGGGAGTTTGAGGCAGAATGTCAGGTAATAAGTAGCCTTTGTGGCAGAACCATCACAGGAGTTTGTCAAATACTGTTTGCTTCAATGATTCCAATGGGACTTAGACTGAGATTAACTAAGACCACTGACTGTAGTTCGGTTTTACAGTAGGCTGGCTGCTGTCTCTGCTGGCTGCTGCAGGATGAGGCTCTTTCCACCCTATTGCTCTTAAGCCTGTTGCAGCTCGTGTCAGAGACCATAATATCCTGTTTATTTTTACAATAAATTATATTCTAGAGTGCACAGGCACATATATAGAAATATAACTACTTTTCAAGTAGATATGAGAAAGACATCCCTTTCTGAACAGGAACATTTCTTCCACTCACAGCTGTTCCTCTCCTTGGCGATACAGCCTGTTCCAGCTTACCCAGAAAATTTACTCAAACCTCTGAACCAGAAAAAGAAACAAACAAAAAACCCCAAACAAACAAACAACCCACCCCAAAACACCAAACCAACCCCCTCCCCCCCAAAAAAAAACCTCTTGAGGGAAGCAAGCTATGTTATTCATCTCACTTCCAAAAATCACCTAATGCTTTGGTGTTAAGCAGTGGTGTGCAGGAAGCAGGAACTGCACACATACACCTACCTGATCTCTGCTTCTCTTGCCTCTTGAGCTTTCTGTCACTCATGGAGCCAGAAATAGCCCTGAAAAACTCTGATACTTCAAGGTTTTTATTAAAATTCCTGTATCTTAGGACTACAAAGATTTTTATTTTAGACTTTACCCTTTATTGGCATGATGATTTTTAGCTCTGTGTATAGTATTAGTCACAATATTTTGGAATTTATTTCAGCAACTGTTAAAGAGTTCTGCTTTCAGATCTGAAGTGCAGCTGAAAACCACACTAATGTAAAGAATGGTTTTAGTGATGGGTAGGAAGAGCAAGGATTACCCAGGCTACCAAAAAACTTTGTCTTGTACTCTGTCCTGTTATTCTGTACTCAGTCAAATTGCTCATGCAGTCAAAAGGGAAGTAGAAGCTTCTACTGAGTATAAATCAGCCTGGCAACAATAACTTTAATTATGGTAAAGCCATGAGAAAATTCTAAGTCCGCTTCATCCTTTGTTTCCGAAAGTTAATTCAGCTTTCTTCTGAGAGACACATATTAAAGATTTAAAAACCAATTGTATGTCCTGTTTCCTGTGTGGGACATTAATCTTGGTGAAAATATTCATTGCACTCAAAGGTTATTTCTGTCTTGTTTTGATGCTACAGATTTAAAAAATGAGATCATTTCTGTTGGATGCCCAGCTGTTTAACAATCTGCATCTCTTTTTAAGAAGGACAAGAGGAAAACACAGAGTCCTTGCCAAAAAAACAATGGGATAGTAAGACCGTGTTTTATTTAATTGGGAAAAGAAAATCAAACACAATGTAATGTGTAGATGAATCAGCACAGACAACAGTGCCTGTGACCCAAAAAATGTTTAATGCTGAAGTGGCTGCCATACTCTTGCACTGTAGTTTTCCATCTTCACTGCATAATATTCCTCATAAGCTACATTTCCATGCTGTGCTAATTCTGCTGATGTTATCATACATCTTAGGAGCACTGTTCATCTTCTTAAGGCCCAGTTCTAGGAGTGATAGAGGAGGAATCTGGACATAATTTTAGTTAAAGGTTAGCTTCTGATGGCCCTGGCTACAGAAAAAAATCATAAACATAATGAAGATCAACCTGGAGTTTCTACAACACTCTCTGCTGCACATCACTTGATTGATTTGTTTTCTTAAAGCTGGGGACTAGCAGAAGAGCTTGTTGTGTGTTTTAGATCCTTACACAATTAAAAACACCAGGAGAAGTTAAGCATTAGTTGCATTATGCAGCAAGATTATTCCAAATTTTATGTGAGGGGAAGGTGAAAGAGAAATGCTATGTGGTTTGCTCAGTGGCTGACATACAGTCACTGCCTTGCTGTTCCTAGGCATTTTGGATGGAATACAAAATGGTCATCGTGTTTCCATAGAAATTATCCTTTTCCTCCCTTTACCATGCCTTTGCATTATTTCTTATTGAACCATCGTTTATGGGCTTTGAATTGAAAGGACCATTATCAGAATCTGAGATACAAGAATTATGGTAATTTGAACAAATTTCAGCATGTTGATTGATTTATTATGATGTTTGCAGCAAAGAGAGTGTTTAATTATGGTAGAAGGCATTTTTCCTTTACTTGGAGTTGTTCAATTATGAATTCTGTGGTGCCTCTAGAAATTGAAAGAATGACTGAACTTGAACAATAAAGCAAAAGACAGACTCTGCTAATACTATGCTGGGATGCGGTTAAAGACAGAGCTCATGGGAAAGCAAAGTACTTGCACGAACACAATCATTATATCATCAATTAATTATTATTCAGAATGTTTTTCACCAGTGCTGAAAGATGAAAACAAATTCTGAAGCCATCCCTGCTGGTATACCCTTGCCCTTCTGAAGGGATATGCAGCTTTATTATAGTTGCCAAGGACAGAGATACAGAAAAGTCTTGCATTTGGTCTGCTTTGATAGTGTCTTGGTAATTTGCTACAGTGGCAAAAATAGTTATACAAGGATATATTGGGAGTTAGTCAGAATTTCCAGCAAACACCTTTAGTATTTTTATGACTAAAATGCAGTTGCAATTAAAAAAGGTGAAGTTCCACTGAAAATGTTTATTATGTTTCTGCTCTATATGTTGACAATTATAAATCCTCCTCTACTTGAGGAGTCTGAGCCATTTTCCTGCTCAGCTGTTTTCTGTCTACTGAATTTTGCATCTTGATGCTGCTACCGTCTCCTACTTACGAATTGTCACAAATGAGCTATCACTCTGAAACTAACAAAAGACATTTTTTTGCACAACGTTAAATAATGTCAGGAATTTTCAGCCACCTGAGGCCGAAAGAACAGCAGGACTTCAAAATGAAAAGAAAACCCTGTTCTCATAGGAATAATTAGAGTTTCCACAGGCATGGGATGTGAATGCTAAGAGTATATTCTAATATAGTCTAATAGTTATTCTAATAGTTAATGTCTGAAGAGGACCTTCATCAGAGAGACAAACTGTAAAAGACTCTTCATCCACAAGAGAAGGGCTACACAAAAATCAGTCACAAATGGGAAATAGAAGACAGAAAGGGGTCGGTTTCAATTTGATGATCCATGTAAGCTGAGGCAACAACTGCTGCCTAAATGGACATCCCTACCTGATCCCATCCCCATGCTGCAGCTGCCTGTTCCCATGCACTCCCTTGCACTGGTGCTTGTCTGACCACCTAGTGCAGGAGCTGAGGGAGGTGAGCTAGCAAAAACATGTTGACTTGTATTCTTTTACTTGGAAGCATGTTTTCTGTTAGGTTAGGTTTTTTAAACTGGCATGTGATGGGTTCCGGCAAGCATCAGCACAAGGGCTAAGGCCAAGAGTGGGGAAGGGAACTGCATTATAGCAGCAGCTTGCTATTGGAACAGCTTTGCTGCATTTAAAAACCATAACCTTAAGCTCACTTCTTTGGAAAGTGTTTTGGTTTATCATTCCAACATCACTGATCACAAAAGAACATCCCTCCTCTAATTTAATTGTTAAACTATCTGCAAAGAGTGGGAAGCAGTAAACATTGTTGTGGTTGTAACTACTGCTTTCTCCTGCATTAGTTTGCTTTATTTCTTCCTGAAGCAAATGATATGAAGAGCCTATAACTACAAGAGCCTTTACAAATGCAGTTTATCTCCCTCTTCTTTCTTAGGGTTTGTGCTTTTTTTTTTTTCAATAATGGAACAGAAACAGTTTCAAAAGACAGGGCTGTTAAGTTAGCTTTTAACAGGAGAATGGTATACAGAGCAATTGTAACTGTAAATTGATTGAGTTCAGATTGTTATACAAGCTTTTACATGTCATACACTTTTCTGAAGAGATGTGTAGTTTCTTGCTTAATCACTACTTACAACCATAAATTCTTCTCTGCAGTTCTTCAAGGAGGGAAGTACTGTCTGTGTTTCCCTTTTTCTTCTTAAAAACCATATTGGAAGAGGCATAAGGACTACATACCATCTTATAATCTAATATTTGTATCTTTGAGATTTCCAGAGTGTCTTCAGCAAGAATGGAAAGAGCAAAATCAAATCAATTGTACTAAGCCCAACCTGTACTTTGTAGATGATACACAGGTGGCTGCACCCTGGAGCTGAGGTCATTTTAGTCTTGTACTGATAATGAGATCTAGGGGTGCATTTACCCTCCTCACCTGCAGATCCTTCCCAAGATTCCTGCCCTACTCCATCCCAGTCCACATCCATCTTGCTGTGAACTCTGCTGAGAAACCTCCTTGCCAAATGACAACAACTTATACCAGCTGGTAACAGTCACCTTACCTGTGTAGACAACTTTAACAATATTTATGTATTTTTCTGGCTTAGCTATGCCCCCTCCTGAAACTCCATCTTTGCAAATGAAGGAGTAAAATTGCATGCTCTTTGTGTCACCATGTAAAAGGACTGTGGCCTGTCCTTAGATGCTCTCATGAAAATGGGCTTGACTGTGTAAGTCTAAAATTCATTTTGATGTAAATTACCAGCTTGAGGACTTACACAGCCTCAGACATGAAGAATTTGCTGTCTGTAACATCATAACTTTCATAACAATTTATGAGATTAAGTCTAGCGCAAAACATTCCTAGCTGAGTGAAAATAAAGGACATTTCTGAAGGAAGACACAACTGTCACACAGTAAAATGCATTTTTTAAGATGACTGATTTTTTTTGTTGAAAGAACAATGTTAATTCAGACGTAGATACATATAGATAACACATACGCCTTCCTGCATAAAAAACCCAGAATAATCTGTGTGTTGCAGATATTTACCGCTGGCTACACCTCACGGTGTGGCAGGAATAGACCATGGCTCTTATGCAGCAGCGCCTCTTAGTGATAAAAATAAATTCTGCATTTAGGTAGTATAGGAGCAGTATTTTTACTTTCCTTTTTATTTGATTCCAAAGTCGCTAACACAGCAGACAAACATTTTAACTTCCAGAAACTTATATCTGAAAATTACTCTTACTACCCAAGCCATAGGTCTTGTTACATTTATGGTTATGCAATGCAATCTTCCCTAAAGATCATGAGTTGATTTTTATTATATATTTTTAGCTTAGATATACTTCTAAAATCAGACAAAAATCTATTATCTGTTACTAAAAGAAAAATCATCATAAATGTGCTAAAGGTGCTTTCTAATTTTGAGATGCTCAGTTTGCTAACCATTAGAATTTCAAAAGAGGTTTCAGTCTAAATTCTTTTTTAGTCAGGAATTTTATACCAGCTAAACTGGCTGAAATTCAGTGGAAGCCTTTCATTTATACACAGGGGTTGATGTTACAGCATAACTTTTCAAGCAACTTTTTCAACTCACTGGGTTTTAGACTGAAGACATCCTTTAAAAGTGTAACTGATAGGGTACCTGATCAACATGAGTTCAAAAGACACATGAAAGTATATAAAAAAAGAAGTATAGTGAAACTCATTTAATCCAACACAGTCTGTACAATAAAGTTGGATTCTAAGTTCTTGATACAGATTACTCCAGTTAACAGAAAAAGGGCATGTTTATTGTGTTTGACCTCACAACTGTGAACCTTTTAGAACATCCAGGATATTTTGTTGGGAAAAGCTGGTAGCTTTCTTCCTGTGCCCAAATATACTTTATGGTGTGCCAAGGGTATTTGGAAAAACAAACAAACAAAAAACAACAGAGGAGTGATTCAACATGTCTAAAGACTGGAGTAGTTTGTGCAGGCTTTGTTTTATGCTTTTGAAACATCTGTCTTAGGAGCATCATTATTGGTTGGTTTGGATATTCCTCTGGTTCCTTATCTTCTTTGTGAGACTCATTTTCCATCATCAGATTTCATTAGTCCCACTCTAATGTTGGTGCCACTTGACGGATAAGCTGGATAGCCCTCCTGGGCAAAACTGTGAGAGGAGCCCCCGCTACTGCTGGGCACTGCTCACTTGGCAGCCCTGGCCCCATATCCAGCGCTCAGAAACAGCCTCATCTCTTCTCCATTTGGGATGGAGGGGGGAAGAGCTCTCTGTCCGTGAGGTTTTGAAGCTGCTGGCCAATTGCAGCCACATTTGGCAGAAGGATCGGGGTTGTAGGAAAGCAAGGACAGCCAGTCGTTGTGAGAGATCTGATTTGCAGCAGCGTTGCAAAGCTCTTCTCCCACGGGTATCTGCGCAACCAAGCGAGAGGAGCAGTGTCTGTATAAAGCCTCCAGAGGGAGATCCTGCCCATCTAAACCTGAGTGCCTAAATGCGGCTCCTTAATTCCGCCCTGAATTCCTGAAACTTTCATGAAACTAGATGGCCTGGGCGTGGAGGGGAAAGCTATAAATACCGTGGCTGAATGACCAGCTGCAGCCTGAGTTCACCTGTAATCTGTGGCAAGATAGAATCTGAACTGGAAAAAACATCCTAATCCCTTCAGTTGTGGGAAAAGCTGTAACCAGAGTTCACAGACCTCATAACCCCAGTCATCTGGAGAATCCTTCACTGAGTCCAATAATCATTCATTACATGAGAAAGCAATATTGACTCACCAGACTGGGTATGTAGGCCTGACTCTGTGTTAGCAATTCTTTACATAGCTCGAAGCAGCATACAGAGACATAGAGGAACAGCATACAGAGACATAGAGGAACAGCTGTGGTCATGAAGAGATGGTACAAAGCAGAAGCAAATCCCTGGCAAAGACAGAAATCGATGTGTTTTGAATTCAGGGAGAGATGTGTTTTAAGTTCACCAGAGTGTGGTTACACCTACTTAAATGAAAATATGTATAAGAGTGTTTTTGAGATGCCATTTCCCTGGGGTGAGTGCCGGTAAACAGCTGCATCTTATCTAGAATGTTACTTGTAATGAACTGGATTAGCAATGGCATAAGTTGCAGCAGTTTGAAGACCAGAAGTAGGAGGGGATGCTGAGCAGGGTTGGCTGCCCGTGGCAGGTGTGATGAAGCCCCTGACTGGGCAGAACCATAGTTCTGCATAACACCTCCGCAATTACAGTGAGTGGAAAACATCAGAAAAGATGGTCAAGAACTGATCAAATCACACTCGACATTAGCTGTAGTAGACAGAGTTAATTTAATCTATCGGGTAGTTGTTCACTATTGTCACCAGTCAGGTGTGTGTGTCATTGTATTTGACCTTCGGAGCTGAAATAGCTACTGGTCCTGAGTGAGGATCCCTTTCCCAGCCTGTGAGTGAACTAAACTTTGTCTGAATTTCCTGCCCTGACTGCTGCATGGCAGCAGTCTTCAGCTGGTGCAGTGTTTGTGCCTGGTTATTAAAGAAGCACTTAGGAAAGTTTATCATCTAAAAACATTGAAGAAAATGAACGTGAAGGAGAGAGCCAAGTCCTGCTGTGCAGGCTCCAAAGAGCTACACTGTTCCTGGCCAGGGCAAGGGTGATCATAGCCTGCTGCATTTTCATTTAGAACTTTCTAAAGACACTTTACTCTTAAATGAAAACACCTTGTCTTTAGCAGGTTTATACGTATCTCTTCACACTCTCGGTGTCTCTGCCTTGTCTCTCTCTGCTCAGTGTTGGTGAGGCTCCATCAGAGCCTTTCAGAGTTCTCTTTTTTATCCAGCCAGGATGGATGCTGGAGAGGAGCATGCTAGGATTGTTAGGGGCCTACAGTATAGGGCCAACAAGGCAGGGTTTAGGGAGCTGCACTTGTTTCACATGGTGAGAAGAGGCTGAAAAGAGACCTTGTGAACAATGGATAAAAGGATAAATTCAGGGAAAAAGAGACAGAACTCATATCACATGAAATCCCAGGCATATCACAGAGCACAGGACCACAGCTATAAAGTGTATGTTAAATAAATCCACCGTGATCACTGACATGACGCAGTAGGTACACAACATCATGATGCACACATCAACGCAGCGCATCAGGCACACAGTTCATGCGATGGTCAACTGTAACACGCTTGAAGAGGAAGACCAGCATATCCCAGAGGTTACAGCACACACACAGACCAGCTTTTGTCCAGTTTCAGGCCATATTCTGTCTGAGATTTCTGTAGAAAATGCACCTAATATATATATAACTATCCAAGTACATCGGTAATGTATTTCTCAGTCATAAGGAGCTTGTGACTTCATATGGCTACACTGATTCAATTCAAATATTTTTCATTTATCTCCAGCAACACAGAAAGCAGTATATGACACTTCAGAGGGAAATAGAATTTTCAGTTATCAAATCAAAATAATGTAGAAAACTTGCTACAATCACAAAAAATAAACAGAATGCGAAGTTTGGTAAATAGTTCTGAAGTTAGGATTGAACAGGAAAAATCAGAAGTATTGCTTAAAAACTTATAAATGTTTTAAGCAAGTCCTGTGCTTTGCAAATCTTTATTTTTCAGTAGTTTTTACTATGAAAAATATTTTGTATGGGTATTACTCCACAAATCACAGCTACACTCTTGTAATCGAAACACCAAACCTCAAAATGAGGCTTTTCTGATCTCTGCAAAGGTTGAACACATCACATTTGTTCTTCATGAGTTATTTTGGTTTATTAGTTTCTTTCAGATCATCTGGTTTAAGGCAAAGTTAGGTTATGTAAACTCTAAATAATCCTCCATCTAACATTTCTTCATTATGTATATTTTTCCTTCCAGTTGTCAATCCTCATGTTTGTGTCAGCCAGGTTGCAGCTGGGTTTTGCTCATCAGCAGCTTTCTGTACCTGAGAATAGTTACACTGCTTTGGTTTCTTGCTTTATACTTCTTTTTCTTAATCTGAGCATTTGATCCCTTACTCATGCTGACAGTCAAGGCTGGTTTGAGTCATGCTCTTGTGAGAATCTTTTTTGAAGATTTGAGTATTACTGCAAGATCTGTCACAGTGTGAAACATAGCATATCATGTTCCTGTCTAGAACTGGCTTCCCAGAAAGCTGTGGCCCTGTTTCTGCACATACAAATACACATGAGGATTTTGGTACTTGAATGGCCCCCAAACCCACTGTAAATATCTCAAGCATATGTTTGTAAGTTGATGACTACTGCAGACACATGTACTAAGATGATTGGAATACAACTGAATACGTAATTTAATACAATCTGTCTTTGGTTTAATAAGGTAAAAACAAATAGATGAACAAGGTTATTTCATTTAATAACTCTCTTCAGCATGTACAAATCAGTTTAGAGGGAAGCACTTGGCCCAAGTATTTTATAGATTGGAAGGAGAAGTGAAGTACAGAAAACCAGGATTGAAGTGCATCAGAGCAATGAAACTGATAGAAGCAGAGACAATATTTTTCTCCCTTCCCCAAATGCAAAAAATAGCCTGAACTAAATGGAAAACCACAGATGCTTGTCACCATCTTATCCCAAGTCATAGAATAGATTAAATACCTAGAATAAGTAAAGTGAGCAAGGAAACAGTAAGTAATCGGTCTATGAATACTACTTTTGTTATGTTGGTAGACAGATGGTCTAAAAATGGTCTAAAAGAATAAAACTAATAAACTTCAAGACTTTAATAATTGTTGGGGCTGCAGTTTCTAGGTCTAGTTTATGGAGAAATATAGTCAGTAGCTACATCTGGCTGTTAAGGACTGCAAATTGCAAAGCCATGCTTGTGACAGAGATCCACTTTGCCAGGTGGTAATCGATAAAGCTGGAGGTTGGCTGATTTGGACAATTTTTCTTTCAGTAGCAAGTTGTATTTATCAAGTCTTTGGGCTTAATATTTCTAAATAAATCACTGCATTTAAGCTTACAGGAACAATCAGTTGTGGTGAAATATTATTTATTTTTGAAATTTCAGTAATCTGTTTTTTTTTAATTACTCTACTGAGGAAAATAAAAACCCATCAATTCCAATACTGAATTTCGCTTTCTTAGACTAAATAAGTATAGGTTTCTATAAAGTGATAAGAAAACAGAGAACTGAAATCCATTCTGTTTTGTGTCCATGAGTCTATCAACTGTTGCACCTTCTTCCGACCCAAGTACAGTCACTAAGCTCTGGGTACTTACCTTCAGTTAGCTTGTGCCAGGAATGATGCAAGACAAGCATCACCATTAAGTGAAACAGAAAAAGAAGAAAGTGAAAGGGGAACCTCTGCATAAGAAAATACAATACTGAGATTGTAATGGCCTGAAACTGCAAGTTTCAGTTGGTGAAACCTCAGCCAGTGACCTGGAGCTCATCCTGATGAACTTCACACAGGGAAAACATGACTCCTCCATAGCTCAAAGCAGTGTTGCACTGCAGGGTGCTGATGTTTTCCTCTTAAGGAGCACTGCCCTCGGCTTTCGTAAGCAGAGCATCCTGCTAGCAAAGGCACTGGTTGAGCTGAATAATGCTTCCTTCTTCCAGCTCCTTGCCAGCATCACCTCACAGCTCTTGCAGGCAGCATCCTTGTTGCCACCAGGCCTCGCCTGGGCTCCCTTTAAGGCAATGCTACCTGATTTCCTTATTCACACAGCTTCTCACTGAAGTTTCACAGAGATATATCTGTCATCAGTCACAAGAGTTTCATTTACATGAGATGCATGAAGAGCAAAATCCAAGTGCTTCCGCTTTTGTGCACTTGTCCATTCTTTCTCTCTTGCCCATGCAAGCACACGCCTTGAGCAGCTCTTTCTCAAACTCCTTCCCTAGGGAACAAGCTATATCTCTATGAATCCGGTAATGCTACTCTGCACTGTTGACCTCCCTCCCAGCAACATTATGATGAATACAGCAATTTGTTTCCTTGGCACTGTTTCTGTGTGATTCAGTAGATGAATTTAATCAATCAAACAAGCGATCCACCTATCCCAAATGGGTAATAAAAAAACGTAAGGACTGATGTATTGAATCAGGCCAGAGGTCCACCTAGTTCATTAGCTATTCTGGGAAAGTAGCTGACACCTGACGCTTGGGAAGCAGTGGATGAACAAGGAAAGCATGTGGTCACTCTTCCCCAGTCCTCTACCTATCCTTCAGTGATATGGAACTAATTGACTTGCTGAGAGGCAAAATTTTTCTGTTCCACAGCACTTGAAGTGTTTTTCTTCCATGAATATAATTGCTTCCTGGACATGTATGAAATCTTACTATCTATAACATCCTCTGGAAGTGTTGCACAGTTGTTTGCTTTGGAGGCTTGCTTAATTTCCACTTTTTTCCTTAACCTTACTAGCCTTATTTTCTTAACGATACCCTGATGGTTTTGTTACTACTTTCTGACTAGTGAGTTCATAAATCAAAAAGTTAGGGTTTGGAATTTAAGGAGGGTGAAGAGGGTACTGAGGGATTTAACAAGCAAATAACTATTAGAAAAGGTGTAAACACCCACGATGCTGAAAAAAATTCGTGCAGTAGTAAGAAGAGATGTGAAGGGAGGAAACTGAGGAGAACTCTGTTTTGACTGTGAAGGAAACTATTTTCCAGCAGTGCAATGTATTTATATCTGAAATATTTAGTAAGATATTGGTTATGTCTAAAAATGGCCTGGCCCAGAACCCTTAGGAAAAAGGGGTAAGGATACTTTGTCATTGGCATTAAATAGCTACTAGGTGCTCTCTCTCCCTCTGAAGGGAACTCCTTTACATTCTTCCATGCATTGGAACCAAAATTTATATCTCATGTTTTGTGTCATTGCTCTCTGTGCCTTGGTATCTGACGTGGTTTGAATTTTGCTCCATCAGTTTCAGATCAGGGTTATAAATGGTTCATACAATGTTTTTATCTAATCATCATTATACATTAGAGGAGGAAGTTGTAAATCCATTTATTTGCTCATCCATCCAGGATGTTTAGGAAACAGTAGGAGCACAATTCTCTGGTCAATAGCTGGAAACCATTAGCTCAGTCTGCTCTGGGTGCCTCTCATGACAGGTGGGAAATTGTCCTTCCTTGTGTCGTCTGGTCCTTCTAGCACCTGGACATGCACACGGCAGTGGTATGGAAGTAATTCGTGCAGAGCTTCCTGTGCTGTAGGATTTTGCATCGCCTCCATCCTCTCCAAGAACAGAGAGACAGATATGAGAGAAAATAGTCAGACTTTGCATTTGTGTGGATTTAATGCTCATTAAAAACCAGTATTTCTGGAGCTCAGATGCCCAGACTGGAAATCTAAGTAAGTTGGTAAAAATAAACAGGGCAGACAGAACTCAGTGCATTAGGTCTAATCCTGACGATAGCATGGCATGGCCTCATTTAAAACTGGGAACTGGCAGAGGTAGCAGATAAGGAGAGAGTGGTGACAGATGCCAGTTGGCACCAGATGAGGAAGCTTGGGTTTATAAACCACACTGTGAGTTAATAATGGCTACAAAAGAGGACACACAGACCAAATTGTATGCGCTGATGAAAACGCTTCTTAAAAGTCAGTCCTGACAAATGAAAGCTGGGGTTTTGTGTGCTCCAGTGCAATGACTCTGCTGAACGGAATGCATGTGCCACTATGGAGGTAATTGCCAAAAACCTTTTTCAAGGTTTCTTTCAACTTTCTCTTAAAAAAGTCACATAAAATAGAGCTGGAAAAAAAATATAGAAAGGAACTTTCTGAGTGACTGTGGCTTATGAGTGCAACTTTTCAGTCCTTCATTATGACAAAGAGTGGTAACCCAGAAAACTGGATTGGATTCAGCAGCAGCAGACTGTCTTTTTTAAATTATTTAACCTCTAAGTGCATCACTTTATATTTGCTCTGAGCAGTGGTGTGCTTACAAATACCTGACTGAGAGAAATTCAGTGTCAACACGCATCTGTTGTTTTAGGGATTTTTCCCTGGTGTGTCAGAGTAAACAGGGACAAATTCAAAGTTTTCATTGCTTACTTTGCAGAGGATGTGGTGCCCTGGTGGCAGATTGCTTCGCTGCTGTTGCTGGGTGGCTGTGCCTCTCTCCCTCTGAAGTAAGTTGTCTGATGTGATGTGGGCAGAACTCTTAGTATAGAGTTTACTTGTGAGTAAATGCTTGAAAGTGAGATGTGGGGCACAGTCAGCATGTGGAACTAACTGCAAGAAGATATTAATAAAAGGAATACATTAGGATTTTTATAGATATAAAAGCATATATATATATAAATTATTTGGGGTAAGATGTTGAGCAAATTGTTTCATTGTCTTATGATGGTTCAAAATGAGGATAATTATACTTACCCTATTGAGTAAACTAATTAGAAATCCAAACATAGAAAGCACAGTATGTTCCTAATGTGATTTTCCTCAGCTCAAGGAAGAGAGCATAGCAGAGAAATAACAGGAAAGGAAAGCAAAGGGAATGTCAGCTCTTGCTCTGGTGCCAGGGTGGCAAAAATGGCCTCATGGCATTTAGATGAGGAGTGCATCAGGCACCTTCACAGCAATCTTTCTCCTTCATCAGCATGGACTTTTATGTCAGTGGTTATTTAGGTGTCAGTCAACCCAATAGGAATGGAGTCTTTTTCATTTTGACCCCTCCAGGATAGGTTGAGCATCTTTATCTTCTTTTTTCATCTTCCGTTCTGGACAGCACATGCTGCTGTGAAGACACATTCTATCACTGACATCAGTTATAAGATGGGAAGGGGATATTTGATATATATGATACCAGGGATAAGTCCAGCGACTCTGTGGGAAGAAAGATGAAGTTCATGGTTTGTTCATTTTTTGAATGGCCTTCAAAATACAATACAATATCAATAAAGAGTCTGTGTTAAATGAATCTTTTGATACCTGACTACTTCCTACACTTGACACTGGTCAGGTTTCCTACAGGGACAGTGCCCTTCAGATACTGAATACAGCGCAGTGAGACCTCACAGTAGAGCTCTAATAGAAAAGCAGGGATCAAAGGAAAACCAAACCCTTTTGCAAACATAGGCTTAAACACAATACGCTCCATGTTACTCTATGTTTCATTGCTCTACCCTGAAACAGAGTTAATCAGAGTATTTATTATTTCTCCATGCAGTCTGCAGCATACACATCTCAAAAACTCTAAAAAGGAGAGTAGCTTCTTATCCTCCTGATTTGGCTCTAACTGGCCTAATCATTAAATTCCTTTCCTAACATATTACATTTAGGTGAGAAACACTAAAGTTAAGGTCTTGGAAGGCATTGCAATACAACAGGGCTAGTAGCCCCTGTCAGTCAAGTGGTAAGTACCTGGCTTATGCAAATAAAATTCTTTTTACTAACATGGCAGAATTTCAGCTCATCTCATAATTTTAGTGAAATAAGTGATTTGGGCATTTCTGTATTGTATAACTGCATCTAGACCCAAGTCCTTAGTCAATACAAATTTGTCTGCTGCTATTCATATCATCTGTTTGGTCTAGCAAAGTTCTGACAATGATATAGGGCTTGGCTCAAGTAAACCGGGCTCCATCCCACCAGCTCCTAGCTGTTAATACCGTTTCTTTGCAGTGCCTCTGCAGCTAAACCTCCATGAAAGGAGATTGTCTCCATGTCTGCTCACTCCTCAAAAGGACACCTGGAGGTCAGTTACCTAATGATTCATGTTCTTTGTCAGAATACACAGAAAGGGGTCCTAAGATTAAACCATAGCTTCTATAATTTTTCTGTTCCAGGATAAAAATCACCATGCAATGTGTTACGAGAAATAAATACAGTATCTGGGCAGATTTTTTCAAGTGGTGATAAATGTCCTCAGACTACTAAATGCAAGACTGACCTATTTTCTTTCTGTTAGTTTCTTTTGTTTCAACAAAGTGGACAGGAGATTTGTTTTCAGAGGTTTCTTGGTAGCTGAAATACCTGGCTTTTTATCTTATGTTTTATTAAAGGCATGCAGTAATCCCTCTACAGTGCACTGCCTGTCATGTTTAATCGCTTAATTGAGTTACTATGGTGAACTCGTTAGGACTGTAACAGTTTAAATCTATTATCCATAGCCAGGCCGGCATTAGCAATAAAATGTTAGTATCTTATGGAGTATATAGAGTCTGGATGTTACCTTTCTGCTAGAGGGCAGAAATAGTATAGTGACCATGTAAATGAAAATGATTGGTCTTTTTTACAGCCCAGAGTCAGTCTCCTCTCTATGCTCATGTATGTATGTCCTCGCTTAACTGCTGAACAGTAAACTGATTAAAAATAAACTTAGAAATAGTAAACTGTTCAGCAATAAACTGTATAATGTGGTGAATAACAGAACATTAGTGAAGTACAAATAGTGTGCCCATATGATTGTGAAACAAGGCATGATTTGGAATGAATATAGATACCACTCAGAACAGAACATTTGCTAAATATTGTTCCAAGCTTGCTTATGGATGTATGGCTTTATTTGGGATTGAAATGAGCAAAGAAATCAAAAAAAGGTTCATATGAAAAATGTTGATATGCACATTATTAACCAGATCGTCAATCCTAGAACGATCAATAATGATGCGGGTCAAGTGCTTTTATGAGTTCAAAAGGAAAAAAAACCTGAGCAGAGCATTGAAAAGAATAATTCAGTCCACTGGTGGGAGCAGTGTCCAAACCCATAATGACCCCCAGATTTGCTGTCTTCCGTGGTCATCACATCAGACTCTGCCCATTGCAGTGGTAGCATAGGAGATTCTCTCAATAAGCTGGAGCTGTTGTTTAGTAGCGAGAGGGGCTTTGTGATCACAAAAAGAATACTCAATATTTGGGTGGACTTTACATGCATTTAAGATCCTTCTTAAAATTAAGACAAATAACAGCCTGTATAGGTAGACACTGCAATTAATAAATCAGCTCTAACAAGTTAGTTAGATGACATATAATGTCTGGTCAGCTTTTTGTGTTTCTTATTTTACCGCAAAACTCCTTGTGCTTAATATGAGGATTTTCACAGCTACAATATTTATTTGCTTAGGTTAGTCTCTTTGAATTAAGAAGGTGTGAGTCCCAAGTATAACAGAATACTTTCTGGATGTTCTGAGAAAGCATAAAACAAATCTACAGCTTTCCATGTGGTACAATAAGCTGCTGATTTTGTCTCTGTGCTGTTCTATATTCTACTTTTCTTGCTTCTGTTCATGAGTGTAATCATTTGAACTAAAAAAAATCAAGTTGTTGTAAATGACAAGTCCATGTAGTTCTTCAAGCATGAAATCAATGCCTTGGTTCTCTGGTGCACACCACCTGCTAGTCAACAGTTGTCCACTCATATGAAGCACTGTAGAGAAAAAGAAGCTACATAATTGGGATTCATAGATTCATAGAATAGTTAGGGTTGGAAAGGACTTTAAGATCATCAAGTTCCAACCCCCCTCCAAACCTCCCTCCCATGGGCAGGGACACCTCCCACTAACCCATGTCACCCAAGGCTCTGTCCAACCTGGCCTTGAACACCTTGAACATGGGATGGAGCATTCACAACTTCCTTGGGC
>WYDI02035789.1:0-21820 GCA_009867235.2 Psittacus erithacus | reverse complement strand
CTCTGGCAGGTTAAAGCCATTCCCCTTGGCCTGTCCCTACAGGCCCTTGTCCAAAGCCCCTCTCCAGGTTTCCTGCATCCCCTTTCGGTACTGGGAGATGGGGTGAAGGCAGGGAATCTAGTGCAAACCTAATGGTTAGAAATTCCTCTAAACCCAGGCAAACTCCCTCTTCCAAAATGCACATTTCCTTGTGCTTGGTCTCTCAGGAATTCACTTGTTTCTTTCCCCTACAGCAAGCAACCTGAAGCATAACTTACCCTGCTTTAGCTGAAGTTACCTTTTAGCCTGTTGTATCCAGTGAGGAGCCACCAGCCCCCCTGAACCAGAGAAGAAAACCAAGTATGCCATTTGGTCAAGCCACAATAAAGAGAAACCTGCCCATTTACTTCATTCACATCATCCTTCTTGCTGCTTTATCACTTAGTAGTAAGCACATAATAAACATATGCATCTATAGAGTTCCTTTGAGACCTTGCGCAAGGCTGTCAATCTGCTTCCTCTCTCCACACCCCTTAGTGCAGCAAAAAAGCTGAAAAATGGAAACACTGCAATGCAAATTACAAAATAAATAGAGTCAAAGTGCCCTAAAGACTCCATTTAAGATAAACAGGAAGGTAAAACCTGTGATAGGATACACCATTTGCCTGCAAAGAGCTATGCGCCACTAGAAAAAGCAGATAGCGGCAGATAGAATCAACCAGGTTGGAAAAGACCTTCAAGATCATCAAGTCCAACTGCTCCCCCAAGATGGTGTATTTCTCTTCTATTTTCAACTGAAGCTCAAGGTTATGGTTTAAGTACATTTGTAGAAGCAGATGCTACAGTCAGAATAACTTCTATAGACAAGATTAAGGTCCAAATGCCCCCAAGAAGACACATAAAGAGTAAAAAACAGGTATAGTTTTTATAAGCATCATCTAAGGAGAAGCTTAAATGGTGTACAGAGCACTGGCACTGCATTAATCCTTCCTTGCACTGTAAGGTGCTGGAGGAGTAGCTGCATGTGATAATAATAAAGCTCACATCCAGCTAAAGCCACCTACACAATAGGGTTGAATAGCTCTCAGGAGACGCAACGAACACATTAACAACAAAACCCACTGGTAGAGACATTAATGCCCAAAACCCATTTGAGAGAGACCATAAATATTTCACATGTGAAACAAGAGGAGCTGAAGGCCTCCTCCAAAGAGCAGGGCTTACCTTCACATGGCATTCCACAAGGCAGCAGAAATTCCAGAGCCTCTGCAATATCAGATGTCCATCTGATGGGCTTTATCCCCACGCACACAGCTCTGCTTCAGAGATGCTTTTGGCGAGGCATCCCTTTCATAGGAAAGCCTATTTCCTACCAGTCACTGGGAAGCATGAGGGAAACCAAAGGCCACAGGCTCCGGGCTGGAATTTTACTGAGCTGTTCCTCCTTAGGACTTCAACAGAGGAGTGGAAATTTCCCCTAGGTGGAGTTCTTTGTTCAATGCAGCAGGCAATTACAAGTCCCCAAGGGCTGCAGAGATGGCACAAGACTCACGTTTGTCGGCGTGAATTGAAGCACACAGAAATGATAACACAAAACACATCCTTCTGCTGCAAAACACACTGTTGGGGTGGGAGGGGGGGTGGTTCTCACCCCAAACCCTGGTGATTTGGAACAGGCAGGTAAGCATTTGAGATAGCTTTGGAGAAAGCCAATGGAAGCAAACCTGATTAAAGAGAAGCAGTATCGAGTCTGCATCGCCTCTGATCTGATTATACTAAAAGGTCAAGTGATAAAAAAGAAACTTTGCATCTTTAAAGGCCTCGAGGGCACCGCACAAGTAGTTTATCATTGGAATACACATCCAATTAGAACAGATTGCTCCTCTTTTTCCAGTTGGCATCAACGTCACTGTGGCAGCAGGCACCGAATCCAGCACAACCCCAAGACGCACAGTGCTCAAATACAACACCAATAGCTGCGTACCAGTGATTTCTCCAAGCTCTCCTATTTGAATTCATTCAGAAAAGGCACTGTTAAAGGTTATCTGCCATCAGCCACAATGATCTGAAAGGGAGACTGACTGTACCCAGCCACCAGCCCTTGGGAACGCCCTGGACAAAGGTTCAGGTACCAGCAATTCAAATTAAAAGCCACATCTGCCACTCCCAGATGTGTGTTTTTTATGGGAAAGAAAGGAAGAAAACCAAACCGTAGTCCCTAAGAGGATTATTGGGTGCTCTAGGGACAGAGACTGGTGGCTGAGATCATCAAGGGAAGAAAATCCACCTAAACGGGATCGTGCCAATCCAACTAAACTAATCACTGCAGCCATTGCTATGGGTTTTCCTTAACTCCATCTTCAAACATCCCCTTTATGACTGAAAATAATAAATAAGCAATCTCCTGTATATTTTTCACCATGTTATCTGACAGCAGCCAATAAGTACTGCAGCATAAAACCCCAAACCAGTAACCATTCCGCTTCCTAAGCTCTGCATCCATGAGGAAACCTGGCAGCAACAGAGCCTGGAGAGCTGCAGTCCCCCACAGACATGACAACGGGAGAGGATGCAGCAAAAGGAGGAATTCCAGTGACATTTCGTGTCACCAGATGCTGTCGTGTCTGGAGAGGATGCACAGTGCTGCAGGAGGGGCAGCGAGGACAGGTGATGCACTAACGTTACCCCACACCAGCCTGTAAACCCAACCCTAACACAGCCATCCCCCCCCTCTGATAAGGAATGATGCTGGAAAGGTTTCATTGCCATCAACACCCCCCTTCTCATGGGTTGCCAGCCCCTCCTGAGGTGCTGAGGTCTTCTTTAGCCAATCCCTCTGCCCATCCTGTGACTGGCGAATCCCAGGATCTGCTTCATCAGATGGACACCGGGCTTCGGGATGAAATTACAGCTCTGCTTCCCAAGCTGGCATTCTGTAGTCCATAGCAGCAGCTTCCCAAAGGGATGTGTACAGGGCCCGAATTAGCTTCGGATATGACAGAGGAAGTGACCTGCAGCTGGGGGAGCTCTCAAACAAGTGCAGCGAGCTCAGACTTAACGTGGCCACCCAAAGGCAGCCAGGACAGTCCCCTTCCACTGAGCCAAAGCCAAGCAACCGGATCTGACACCCGCAGCGCAGCCTCAATGAGCGTGAGGGTATCCTTTTCCCAATGACAATTATCACCACGTTCCATCGATTTATGGAAACTGAACAGCAGGAATGGTACAAAAGAGGTGGAACACTGTTCTCCATAGCTGTTGAGAAGTCATTGACTAATATCACACAACACATATGCAAAACCACGACAGAACCCCACTCATGGCTACTTATACACTACCCCCAGCTCCAGATGTAAGAGGCAGATGTTCTGCTTAACCAAACCTGCTAGATTTTACTGCAAACCATCAAGTCAAGCCACGCACAACAGCTGCAAGCCTGTTCTTTATCCATCCCTAAACTAACCCAGCACCTACAGAAGGCAGATGTACCTCCAAACAACATCCACTCACTGATTATGTATTATCATATAATGATGATCATAATAATGATTAAACTCTATTGCTGTGCCACCTTTGAAGCCCAGCACATCCTTTGCTCTGTTTTGCTGTTTCACTTGAAAAGGCTGGTTATGGTGTGAAGTTTTCAAAGGAAGGTTCTTTCATCTCCATTTCGTTGCTGAGATAGAGAAATTACACAGAGGTTTGGGGTTTAGGGATTTCCCACCCTCCAATTACATTCACAGAGACAAATGCAATATATATTCATGTATCTACACAGGTATTGGTGTAGATGTGTGGGTATGGGGTACAGTTAGAATATCCCACCCTCCAGTTACTTCCAAGTAGAGATATAAACGTAACATGTTCATGGATATACACAGGTATAGATGTGTGTGTATATGTATGCATATACTGTGATATCTAAGCCATTTTCATATTAACTGCAAACCCTTTACCCTTGGCTGACGCATCCCCTCCAAAAAACAAGGAAACGGCTCAAACCCGACGGTTTATTGGGGATTTACCCAGCGGATGCAATCAAACGGATCCGTTTAAGCGAAGCTTTTCTCTCCCAAACTGCCCTCTAATACTCTCCTAAGCTTCTAGACCAATCTGAAGCTCACGGCTCCTGAACCGTGCCAAGAATGCAGAGGTCACTTCCCAACGCAAGCCCCGAACACCCAACCCCCGAGCATCCCAGCGGAACGAAGCTCCTAATCCATGCGATCTCCGGCCAGACCCGAGGCCTGCGGTATCCGGCTGGAAGCGCTTTGCCTAAAGACACGGATCCACCACCGCCTACCTCTATGAGCTCGTCCAGCTCCCTCTATGCGAGCAGAGACACCTTCAACACTCCTCTCACCTTCCTCTTGCCCACCGCGGCCTCTCCTCCTCCGCCGCCGCCGCCAGCCAACGCCCGGCTCCCAGGCAGCCTCCCAGGGGAGCCCGCTCCCTCAGCGAGCGGCACCGCGCCCCGCACAGCCGCCCCTCGGCCCGTACCCACCTCGATGTACCCAGCCAGCGTGGCCGCGGGGCCGGCGAGCCCCAGGAGGAGCAGGAGCGGGAAGCGCAGCGCGGATCCCATCGCCGCCACCCGCCACCGCCGCCGCCCAAGCGCTACTGCGGCCTCGGCGCCCCCTCGACGGGAGCCTCCTCAGGAGGCCACGCCCCCCCAGCCGCCTCGCCCAATCGCGGGGAGGGAGAGGAGTGATGTCACGCAAACCCCCCCCCGCTTCAGCCAATCGCAGCGCCACCGCTGTCCTGGGTGGGTAAGGACCGCTGGGGGGCAGGAGCCACGCCCCCTTTTCGAGCTATCAGCCAATAGGAGGAGGCGCTGGGCCCGTTGCCCCGCCCACGCGGGGGTGGGTGTGCTCCCCGCCCGAAAATGGCGGCCAGTGCTGAGGGGAGAGCGTGAGAGGGAGGACCCCGGCGGGAATTCCGCCCTCTTTTAGTGTTACATATAGAATATAAACATAGACCAGCGACCAACTTCTTACATAGGGGAGTATAAAGGCGCACGGAGCCTATGGCCACGGGCTGTGGACTATAAATCCTTCCTCCTTCCCCCACTGCAAAGAGAGGGGTGTTGTAATTAAAGGAAAATAAGGCAATTTCCTCATCTTTTCTGTTTTAAAACAGCGAGTTTCCCCCCTCTAAAATAAAGCTATGTCTACATCTAGCCCCAGTTGCTTGACCCCCGTGCTGCCCACAAGCTCCAAGCCCTGCTCGGTGTGCAATGAAAACCAACACTATCATACTTGGGGTAAGGTTTTATTCCTTTTTCTCCTTAAAACTCAGCTGTTGGATAACAATCACCAACTGCTTCATCCTGTCACCAACACAGAGGGCAATCAGTCATTGGGCGCTACAAAGGCAGCACAACACGCGCCACAAACCTGTGTTAAATGCAGCAAAGCTCTTTGTATATGTTAATTAAATGGACATGTATCTGTATGATACAGCATCATAACCATCATCATCACCACCATCATCATCACCACCTTCTCCTCTCCTGCCTCTGGTTTCTTCCCATGCAGATGCTCTGCCACAGCCAATAGCATTACTTCAGGACACATTCCAGGCTTTAAACCCAGTGGTGCCAAATTTGCACCAATGCTGCTTTAATTTCCACCCTATTTTAATTTCACCACATGAATTTTATAGCAAGAAATGAAATAACCAAGCCCTTCAGGAACAAAAGGCTACCAAGCTGCTGATGCAGTCGCCCTTCCATACTCCTATCAGTGCCTTCTTAGCCTTTGCTTTGGCTTGAGTTGCATACTTGAGTCACCCGTATGGAAGTACATAAGGTGCTTACCTGGGATGGAAAAAGGACCAAACTCATAGTTAAAGATTTCCATTCTCAACTTCTATATTCTTTATATGGCTCGTCAAAGCACTATTTTCTTCAATGGGTGAAGGGAATATTGCTGAGGTGTTGCAGGTGAGGGTAAATCTCTATAACAGATCAATAAGCAGCCCTGTTTTAATTAAAACAGCTGACTGGATCACTACTCACTTACTATAGTCTTTTCTTTACAGTATTTCAAACCCCTTAAATCCCTTTTACTGCAGTCCTCTGGCATATATTCCCTCTGGCATATGTAATTCCCTTCTCCTCTTGGCCAAATTCAGCTGGAAAACAGAGTTTTGGCAAGTGATACACTTTAGTGCAAATCCTTGATTGTGCAATATAAATACACATGTAAATAACAGGACATGGAGTTAAGCTTTTCACCTTTCCTATAGTGATGTATTTTCCTTTCTCCCCAGATCAAAATGTACAAGCTCTTTAGAAAGCATTGGATAAGGGCTTTCAGTCAACGCTGAATTTATATAGCATTTTAAGTGCTATATAAATTAATATACTTTTAATCCTTAATATTTATGTAGCGCTTGGTATTCATGTTCACAACCCCGCTGTTAGCTAATGCATTCTGAGGATGGCAGAAAGAGCTGCAAGAAAGAAAGAGGCTTTTTAATTGGGGTTATGTGAAGACTTGAGTTTTGGGGCAGAACAGAAAGCAAGGTCATGATTGCAAGAGGTGCTCAGTAACCTGCAGCTCAAATCACCACTGTCTTAAGTACAGAGGCTTGAAAAGGATGAGGGCCCTCATGACAATGTGAATTTCCACAGCCACATGGATATAACACTTTATGATAGGACTCCGGCTGTTAACATCAAAACAGGTGGCATTCCCCAATGCAGGCATGACATACCAAACAGATACCCAGTTCACTTGGAGTATTTTTAATGAGACAGCTCGATTACAACAGTGTTATCCTTCTGAAGAACCATCTCCATCTGGCAGCTTTTGGGGAAGTCACAGATAAGCACAACATCACCTTCAGTAAGTCTGCTTCTGGTACTACCCTGCAGACACACCAGCATCTAAGTCCTGCCACGAGGCTGCAACACAGCATATCCCAGACCATCAGTGCTCAGCCCACTGTAAAAAACAAGTGACAAATCACTATTTGAAGAATAGCAGATTCCTCTTCATACACAGATCAGCCACCCCCAGAAAAGGAGATTCTAAGCCACAGGAGCTTGTTCTTTCCTTAATGCTCGTATGCGACTCAATTCATGACTGCTGGGGAGCAGGTAGGAAGGGAAATCAAGATGGTCTCCAGCAAAATGCAAATATGGTCCAAGCAGGTGATAAAACCCCACACTCGCAGCATGGAAAGGCTTTGGAGGTGGTGGCTTTCAGATGAGCGCTGGTCAACATAGGAACAGCAGGTTACACTGCTGCAGGGATGCTGACACTCACAGCGGTCATGGTTAATTCAACATGTAGATATATTCCAGGTAAGAACTGGCAGTTATCTGTTGCCTCTGACAACAGCACCAGTTGGAATGAATGCCGCAATGCTGCAGCATTCCCTAGAATGCCTTTCCTCTTGTAAGCTGCCACCTACTACACAGGGTTAACATTTACTTCCAAGAATCCCATTTTCTGTGCTTGGCTCCAGGGCTTTCAGGGCCCTTTTTCCCAGTACATCTGTGCTAACAAAGCACTGAGAATGTCATGCTCACCTTTGACTGTTAATGTTTATTCTGTAAAGAGTTTCAAGTGAACATCTCTGCCCATTATCACTTGCAAGACCACAACTGTGTAAATGCAAAGAGCATATTTATGACCGCAAAAACATGCCCTCTAAGGGCAATGTTAAGCTCCTGATAAAAAGGACAAACAGAAGTTGCCAAGGAATGCATCTGATACCATTAAAGTCACTGGGAGCAGCAACAGTAGTGCTGAGATCCTGCCAGTACCTGCAGAATGAGCTCAGAGGGGTGAGCAAGGCTTTGAATAGTCGCATCGTTCTATTAAAACTCTACAAATTAAAGCATAAAATTGATCTAGCCTGGAAGTGCTAATGTGATGCAGCTCTTTTAATTGAACAGCTTGATTCAAGTTGTAAAGGGCAGATAGTATCATTCCTAAGTAGCTCTATGTTCCAGGTAGGGACAAGTTAGAGGTTGCAGAGGAGGAGCTGAGTCAACCTTGGGTTTAGGAGGTAGAGTGCAGACAGAAATGGCCACAGCATGTGGTGGGCTTCTGTGAAGGGAACACTTTCCAGCACCGTTCAGCAGTATAAGGAATACTGAACTTGAATGAATGATGTTCAGTTAGCTACCACAACTCATCACAAGCCACGCTGCTTGTGATGGCTCATAGTGATGCTCAGCCTCAAGGCTGTATGAGGGGCATAAAGCAATGCAAAACTTATCGGCCAACTATACCTTTATCCAGCATCCAGCTGTAGAGGTGCCTGTGGGAAATAGTACTCCAAACCCCATAAACATCTGTATTTGGCTGCAAGATTTCCTGATGGAAGCGTAGGGCTTCTGCTGATTTGCAGCTCACTCTTCCATCTGTAGGGAAACACTGCAGAGGTGGTGTAGGAAGTCCCGCAGCACTGAGATGAAGGAAACCACTGAAGAAGCTGGGTTTAAGGTACAAGGTATACACAGAGGATAAAGGTGTTCCATAGAAAGAGGGTAACACAAAGTGCAGAGACCTTCCAGGCCTTGAAAGATAACAAAAGGCAGGCAGGAGTTTAAATAAAGGGGATTCCTGTGGGAACACCGTGAAGGATGGGATGGAGAAGAAAAGATGCATTGCAAGTAGAAACAGATAGTGAAAACAGGGCTGAAAGGAGTAATTGTAGGAACCCAGCACAGCAATCTGTGAGAAGGAGTGACACAGTAAATAAGGGTGGACAGTAAGCCCATTTCTCCTCAAAGACATCTTTAAAAGCGCTTGGCAGGGAAGGGAAAAAGTCGTCCCTTTATCATACCAATGAATCCTTACGTCTTCATGGCCATTTTCCTACTGCTCCCATTCAGTGCCATTAACCTGCCCTCCATGCAGGTGTCCTGAGATTTATTTCGGGGGGGGGGTGGGGAGAAGATGAACATAGCAGTTTGTGCTATGCTCATCTCAAACAGCACAACCCTTGCCTACAGCATGTAACAGACCATTAAGGAAATATTAATAGTTGCTCTGCCATAACTGCAAACCTCAAAACAACCCCTTCTTTTAGGTCCAGGAATATCACTGCTTTGCTGAAGTACATCAGCACATAAAAGGTGGCAACGCACTGGAAAATGACAGCTACATCAACTAAGGATGCTCAAGGTGAGCACAAGGATGTGGCTGTTAAAGGAAGCTGCTGCTCCTTCAGAACTCTGCATACAAATCTTAGCAAGCAGATACCATGCTAAGTCTACCACCTCCTCTGCCTTCTAGATGGAGGGCAAAACCAACAGTAACAGTGAGTTGAACCGAACAGTTTCTTCTTTTGAAGAGGAAGACTACACATGGCAAAAGCAGCATCTCAAAAACACAAGCAATCCTTTTCTGGGATAGATTTGCACATCTCTAGAAGTCACTATCCAGGAAGCAACCTCTGATATGTAGTTCAATGAATTACTGTGTGTGGGCTCATATTTAGGAGCCCAAATGCAAAACTATGAGACACTAAGCACCTTTTTTAGCTATGGATCAGTCTTCTGAATATATAAACTGGCTATTTATGCTGCTCATTTTCTCTCTTCAGATGGATCCATGGCTTTGGACAATGGCAGGATCTCAAGGCCTGAAGAATCATGCCTCAATCTTCTTCCAAGAGCTGTAGCAAACACTTAACCTGATGCATGGAACTTGAAGGCAAGAATCTAGAGGTCTACAAATAAGGACCTTAGACAGAAAAGAAGCTGCATTGCAGGGAATATTTAGTAAACTCACCTTCTTACATTGTATTATCTTCCCACAATGGGCTGGAGGCATCCTGTCATCTTCACCTCTTCTAGTCCACTGTGATGGCAGAAGTGTCATTTAGTCTCTGTAGATGGCAGGGTCCGTCATCTGGATATCAAGGCAATCAAACCATGAGCCATAAGAGAGCTTAGAGAAAACCACAACAACTAAAAGGAATCCACCAACAACTGATCATATTTTGCACAGGTATCGGCTTATTATGACACAGATTTCTCCTGTTGTCCTTGGATAACCTTCCTCTCCTCTCCCCTCATCTGCTTGCCCGTCTCACTCCGACAGACTCATTTCAACAGTGTGAAAGGTTGTTCATTTTATACAAGTCTTTCACAAGAGATGAAAATTCAACTATGTTCTAATTAGCTGCTGTTCCACATAAGTCACTGTTATTGCAGCTTTTAGATTAGAACTAAATTTGTCCCACAAATGTGTGTCAAATATTACAGTGGAATGATAAATGATATCACACATAATGGAAGGATTAAGCAGTGATGCAGGAGAGTCGCTGGAGAGTAACAGTTTAAGCTTTTTTCTACTCCTAATTTTCGTCCTGGATGGTAAAAGAACCTGAAATTGAAAATAAAAATGGCTTGTGTGATTGGCAAGCAAGGAAAGAGATCTGATTCACAACTGCATCCTTCATTCAGTATTCACTGGTGGATTAAAAGCCAAATCATCCTAACAAACAGCAGTGAACAACATTGAATCTCAAAACCTCAGGACTCATGGTGCTGAATAAACGTAGAATCATTTCCAGCAGCTTTGAAGATAAGTGCAATTTAACAACATAAAACCTACCCCTCCCTCCCAATCACGTCTGATTCAGTGCCTGCTGCATCAGGCAGCATGGAATAACCTGTGCTGACAAGCTCCTTGATGGCACACCAAAGTCACCCTTTCTTCCCCCATCGCTTGTTTGTGCTGTTACTCAACCTGCAAGCAACAGGGTGTGCTAGGAAGTAGCTTCCAACACAGGAACAGACAACAAGGTCCCAAAAAGGGACTTTACAGTGTTTAGATCTCATGTGTGGTACAGCATTAGTACTGGGAACTGTTCTTTCCCGACAGTGGCCCAGTAGTCTTAAGTGCTGGTGCATTTAACAGCAAAATAACTCCACCAAAACTCCCCTCCTTACTCCTTGATATCCTTGTATAACATTTCCTGTTACAATCACCATTAGAAGGTGGCTCCCAACCACCCAGTCATTCTTTTTATGTCAACACAGGAATATTTACTTTAGCTTCCCAGAACACACACCCTGAAGCAAGGGAGTTGGTGCCTCACAGACCTGCAGCATCGCTCTCCAGTGCCTGTCACCAGGTCACACTTTGGAAGGAGCTGAGGGCACTCTTGCTGATGAGCAGTCTCATCTTTGATATTTACAGGGAAAAATCAGTGGGATTTAGGCATTCCCAAGCACAGGAATTCACATTTTTAGACCTTGCTGTAAAACTTTAAATGCCTCAAATACAGATGGTGCTCTCTAGTATTATTCATGTATGAATTTATTGATGAGTGGCTTCATATTCTGCACTGGCTTTATTATAACCTTTGCAACAGAGTTGTTTGGAGGGCCATAAGAAGTAGCAGGACTTTCAAAGCTTTGAAGCTTCTAAGGCAGCAAGAAGATAGAATATAGATTCTCTTGGCAATAAGAAAGAAATCACGTACTTGAAGTCTGTTCCAGTAGAATAAAGGCACCCAGCAAGATGCAGCTGAAAGGAACTGGGTCATCTGGGCAGAAGATGAATCCCAGTGTCTCCAAGGGAAGGAGTAGACCACATACAGCTTTAACCCCATGGCCTGAAGGGAGAACAACCTCCTCAATCCCTCCCCTGAATCACATTTACTCAGAGGACAAGTCAGCCCTGAGTGGTGTTTGTTTTGACTCCAGTAACTTCCCAACTGGCTTTTCCCATGTCTTGCAAAGAGATGAATGAGAAGTTGCTCTCTTTCATTTACAACTCTGTTTTTTACTGTAATTTCCCCCTCCCACACAGGAAAAGTGGGTATCCTGTGTTTTGCCATCCCAGTTTGCCAAAGCTCGAAGGTCCCTTTTTATCCCCCCAAAGTCACTCAATAATGAAGACACCAGTTCACAGGAGACCTTCCTGCCAATACCAGCATATTCTGCATTGCATGACACAGATTACAAGGCTTTTTCCAAGTCTGGATTTTCCTACCTTGTCTTAGGGTTGACTCCCAAAGGTTTCCAATGAGATGGAGCTGATTGGCTAAGTTATATAAAAGGAGTCTTAAGTAGAGCACTCAACTGAGGTTTGAGTTTTCCCTTTAAAATGCAAATGTCTGGTAGTTAATTCCCTTTTGGGATTTCAGAGCTGCATTTAAAATGGGAAATGATGATACAAAAATACACTTCAGAAAGCATCCAAGGATGAGTAATGAACCATTTGCCACGTGAATACAGATTTTGCTGGTCAGGCAAGCATCTTCATTCAAGCTGTATTTCAGTAGCTCTCTCAAAACTGCTTTTGGTTAAGTTTCTCCTCAACATATTACCTGGTGCAGTCTCCAGGAGGGCAAAATTTCACCATGCTTTCTATTTAACACCCCATTTTTCAGCACATTTAAATACATCAATATTCTATCAAGTATTATAAATACCTCCCTCTTCTCTGTTAAAGAGCCTAATGATACCTTTTCTATTCTACCTGAAACTATAGCTGGAAGGCAGATCTGTTTGCCAGCCCCTCTGCTAACTGGAAATGCTAAAAAGCTATCCAAGAAAGTGTCACCTTGACAAAGATCTTCAATCAGTTTTTACTCCCCAATTTCAAAAGGAGAGTCTTCCATCTCACTTTCTTTTCCATGATTCCCAGTTTACTCCTAAGGGGAAGAAATAATAAGCATTTTATAAGAATATATCCTTAGATCAAACAGTGCTTAAACACCTACATGTGCACATAGACACACCACTACAGCCTTCCACAGACATGGGGGATGCAAAGTGCTCTAGCCTGCATTTAAAAAGGAGTGTTCCACTCTTTGCATGACCAAGCCTCAAGTAACTCAACTGGATTCCTTGTATTTGTTCTGTCTTCTGGAAGATATACCTTTATATAAGCCTTCAAAAGGATTCACTTCTATGCACGCTGGCACAAACACGTAACTCATTTTGAATAAGCCTTATGGCAGGAAAGGATGGAGCTGTGTCATTGTGATACCAAGCCCACAGACCACATGCCTAAAAGGTAACTGCAAAGCCTCTAGCCATTGTTTGGAAGGTCTAACCCTGTGACCTAGTTGAAGAACTTTGCTTGTATTTCGATGCACTTGCCTAGGTGCAAAGCAAGAGCTATGGCCAAGGAGAACATGCAATGGTGTGGAATAGAGCAGACCCCAAGCCTGGTCCCCCTGGCTAATGCTCCCTGCTGATCCATCACTGACACCCTCGGTGTGGTTCACAATTAAGCACCATCTCAAACCCTGAAAAGCAGCAAATTACACAAGTCCTACATCAAGTTTTGCCTCTGTATGAGAAAATGGACTGTATTAAACAGTCAAACTTCCCCTTTCTGCCCTTCTTTTGTTTCCATGTTTTTCTGCAAATTATCCCAGTTCCTCAGGCTCTGTGCTCCCTTTTTTTGTTAGAGACCAACTTCAATCAAACCCCAGATCTCAAAGTCCCCAAACAACCAACAAAGGCTGCATTTGAGTCCGTTAAATTTGAGAAGTCACAATAAGGGCTGTGGTAGGGTACTGTGAGATCACTCACAGAGGACTATTACTTCATTGTGAATGAAAACAGCATCTGGCACAGGGCAGGAAATCATTTACCAAGAAGCACAGCAATGAAAAAAATCAGATTCAAATGAGTTTATGGCTACACAAGCTCTTATTTTCATGTCGTGGAAGGTTCTTGCATTGTTCAAAACATGTTTTTAAAGCAGGGGAAGGAAAGACACCACACAGGTTGAGTCTTTTTCCCTCCTTCCACTCCAAAGCCTGCCAGTAGCTTTCCAACAATGGCATGATTCACTATTATTCCATAGGGCAAGGAGCCTGCATTCTGTACAGCAGAGGGCTCTTGCATTTTTGGTGTGGATTTACCTTATCAAGCCACATTCAGTCTTTAACCAGGTTTCCTTTAATAGCTGACAAGGAGATAAGCCCCCAGCAGGTGCTGCAGAAATACTGACTTGTCTTTTAGTCTTAATCACACCTTCAATGTGCTTTTGCTCTATGACACTTGCCCTTTATTAAATTCAATCCCATTTTGTTAAGCATTGTTTCTACACTGTAAGAGAAAGCAAACGGGTCCAAATAAAACAAGATACAGGATAAACTTGGGAAGGAAAACATGAAAACAGGCATCACCAGCAGGTTGTCTGTAACTTCTGCAGGGAATTCGTGAAGAGAGGGCAGGGAATGGGAGCCAGCCTCTAGAATTCATTACAAAGATGAACAGAAAAGGTAACGCTCATTTAACAGCCAGCCTTTTGCATTTGGGGAGGGCCACAAGGATGTGAAGTGGCTCTTTCAACCCGTTAGGGTACCCTTGGATGATGCAGAGCTTGCCAGGGACATGAATTCAGGTGGATCACATTGATCCAAGAAGCATTTTAAGTATATTCCTGTCCTTTGCCTGCCTAAATACCTCAGCAACTGCAATAACAACATAAGACAATCTCACCACAGTAGCAAAGAGACTTTTCAGTGTAAACACCAGCTACTGCTTGGATGAGCATGCAGCTGGCATATCTCCCAATGAAAATGACTCCAAATTTGCTGTAAGGAACACCCTTCATCCTGTATCATTCAGGCAAATTCACTAACCAGCAAATCCAGAGCATTTTGGAAACAAGAAGGCAAATTCTGGGATCCTTTGATCAGACTTACAAGCCAGATCCTACCTGAGCTCCCACTGGAGCACAACAGCTTTAAAGACAGCCTTCCAGAACAAATGGATTTGAGAGCACTGGGAAATCTCATTTCTACTGACAGCAAAACTCTTGATACAGATCTCCAGAAGGATTCCTGCAAGACAAAGGCAGAGCAAATGTACTGTGATGCAGGACACAGGAGCACTCACAGCTGGAACAGCACCAAAACACAGTAGGAACTGCAGCCCCATGCTCAGGCAAGCAAACCCTGAATTTTTCCACTGTGTGCAGGCTGAGGTAACAGGAGTTCAAAGCCTGTAATAACAGAGAAATGCCAAGTCCTGTCATAGCTGTGGGGGAAAGAATGCTCTCACCTTACTGTGTAAATCCACTGCTTTGAAGAAAACACCTCTGTTTTGGGTCAAACTGGCCTAGCACCTGGGCACACCTTGAATACATCACACTGGGTGCACCTGAATAACATCACATGGGCTTTAACAACAAGGATTAAGCCTACAAGAAACAAAAAGGGGGCGTGTGTGTGTGTTAATAACTGGCTCCAAATAACAGTGTTATGTTCTGTTCACCAAAGGATTTGGGTGAGGCAGCTTGATAGCTTATTTCTCTGTAGCCTGCAGTCTGCATCCCTCCTCCAGTGTCGTTTGAAAGACAACAGAGGATCTGCCAGAATTCCCAGCTTTGGGCTACTCTGTGCTTTTCCTCTGAGCAGCAAATCCTCATGTTTTCCCTGTCTGTCTGGCAGCAGCAGTTTTCCATTTGTAGCCATCTGTACCAGGGCAAAAGCTACAGCTTCAGTCTTAATGCCTGTCACAGATGATAGCATTTCCTTTTGGTCAGCTTTAGAGATAAGGCAGCACTGAACTCACTGACAAATCTTGACACTTCCCATACATTCACTCCATTTGATACCTACTGTTCCCTTAAGATGCTTGTTTTGCAAGGCCTTCAGCTATCTGCCTGTAGGTGGGTGGAATATACTTACTATTCAAACTCAGTTTCACTGCAAAACATCCCCTCCTTTAAACTAATCACTCACCACAGTAAATATTTCTCCTGTGCTGCAGCAAACATCCTCTTCAAGGACCCAGCCAAGTGCAAAGAGCTGCTCTGCAAAAACATTTTGAATGCAATTTAGAATGACATCTAAATCAATACAGCCCCACGCTGCTGCTGGTGGCTGCTCACACAGGGCTTGCTGCAGGGTAAGGTACTCTAAAAGACCACAGAAGGGCTCATAGCAACACAAAATCACCTATATTGCAATTAAGTTGCTTCTATTTAACTACAAGATTCCAGAAGCCTATGAGGAAGGTTCAGCAGGATTTTGGCTGTCAAGCATTTGATTTTGGAACTGCTGTGATAGAAAAAACAGGATAAGCTTGAAAACATGGGCAGCAAAGACTCAGAGCTCAGAAAAGCAACATGTGCAGCTCTCTCCAAAATTATAAGCTAACTCCTCTTGAACTAGCCCATAACCTTTCAACAAACACTGAAAATTACACATTTTAGACAAGCTCTACAACAAACCTTAGGGGGAAAAAAAAGCAACAAAATCACCACAAAATACAGCCCCTACAGACACAAACCCCACCTACAACACTGAACCACCCTGCCAGGGCCTGGAGGCACTTATAAATCTCACTGACCATAAACAGCTTCACCTGGGGCCTCTGTCCATAGGCCCAGGAGCTCTATTTAAGCCAAGCCCAGGGGCATTACTTGTTTCTAGTGCTTGTAGTGTAATACTGCATTTTAGTTTAGTGGTAGTTATACTTGACTATAGACTTTCAGCTTTCCATCCCAGCTTTCTCTTCAATTAGTCTCATTGCTGTGGACTTGACAAGTAACCACTGGATTTTGGCTAATCTTGACTGTCCTCACTAATCTGTAGTTAATTCATGTCTGGCTCAAACACCTGCCTCCTTCTCTTTATCTTGCCTGCTGCCCTGGATATTGAAATGATCCTGGGTGCTGTTTCCAGGTCAGCATTGCTCACCTTGTTCAGGTGCTGAAGGATGACATTGGAGCTGGTGAGTACTTCCTCAAGTTTACAGATCCAGGCTTTTGGGTAAGAGCTAGAGATTACCCAGGGGAAGCTTTTACTCTTAGAAATCAATAAGGGCTTTTATAGCTGCTTTGGAAAACACATTGCATAAGATGAAAGCTGCTTCTTAAAAGTACTGTTGCACCACTACACAGAGGGGGTAGTCAGTCAGATGGGGAATGTGCTACATGGGCAAAGATGAGAGAAATTTAACTTAACTAGCCAGACAAGTCAACTTTAGGAATGGGTATCACTGCTGTCTATAAATACACACTAAGAAAAAAGGCCCCTATTTAAACATTGGCACAAGAAAGGCAAAAAGGACCTTGAGGAAGAAAAAACCCTTGTCTTCAGTGATGTTTTTAGTCTCTTCTTTAAGGTTGTAAGAAGAAAAGTCTCAGTTGTTCCTAAGAGAAAGCCTGCTCAGGTTATCGACTGTGGGGCTGTGATGGACTCCCCTGCCAACTATGAGGTCAGTGTTCTTGATTCCTAAGTGCTGGGGAAGGAGGCAGAGTGACCATCTGACAGAGAAATACCTTTGTACATGTTGGACAGATAATACTGAGTTTTCCCAGCGAGGGGATTCATGTTCTGATATTCTAAAAGAAGCCCTGATAAACAGAATGCTTGTTTGGCACATCCACTAAATGAGATCGTAAAATGTAACCTATTAAATGTGGCTCTTCTCTGAACATCTACAGTAAATTATAACTAAAGCTTTGTCTGTGTTGGCTCTCTTAATCTACTAAGTGTATCCAGAAACAGGAGGAATGTCTCTAAACTTCTCCTTTCCCAACATAGGCTGGGTAAGAGTGTCTCTTATATCATCTTATATATCATCTTATCCTTGCTTTTTAAAATGCAGTTATCAAAGGGGTCTGTATTAAAAATCCTTTCCTAGAGGTGAAGATGGGGAAACCTGAAATGCTTTAAATCCTGTAAAATAATGATTATTTTTGAAGACATCATTATAATGCCTAAATATATTGAATGTTTGACCTCTAGTTAACTTTCTAGTGACCTCAAATAGCAAAAAGCATTGGTTATAGCTTTCTGAGTCATTCCAGTTTGCTTAATGGAGAGGAAAGCCAAACAGCCTCTGTGTTGACTTTGCAGTGGTGTACAAATCAGTTGCTACTCAAGACAATATTTCTGCATAACCAGAACTGGGGAGTGGTGACACCTCAACTGAAGTGGAAAATGAGCCAACACAGTTGAGTACTTCCAGTGAAGCACTTAGGGCTGATCATGGTTGGAAGCCCTTCTTGGATAAGAAATGGAGGTATTAACTCAAAAGTAATCTAGCCAAAGAAGTTGACCTGGATGAGAGGTTGAACTGCATGTATCCAATGTGGTTTCCTGGGAAATGCTCCAATAATGAGGTGTTGCAATGTAAAGAGCAGCTCTGCCCTGGTTGTACTTGCCTGTGAACTGGGCCTTGCTACTGGTACCACAACCACTTGGCTGCTTGGCTCAAGGGCTAGGACTCCACAGTAGCACCAGAAGTATGACAAACACCTTCCTCAGCCTGCAAAAGGCTTGCAAAGAGGCAGTTTACATCTGACCTTGTAACATGGTGAACCCTCTTGGTTGGCTTTTATCTCAAGGCACCATCAGAAGCAGCAGTGCTAATAAATACTGTTAGAATGGAGTCAGGGGGTGCTGGTGTGAGTGGTGAAGTGCTTTCCCTGCAGACACTGTTGCACCCAGACCTCATTTTCCCTTCCATACCCCATAGCATGGCTTTGCTAAATAGATTTTTTATGGTGAGCAGCAAAGCTCCCCTTTTCCAACACTTGATGCACCTCTTAGTAAATGCATAGTAAAGATTGTAGGGGGCTGTATGGGTTGTTTCCTCACTGATTACTGTGCTTGTTGCCTGCATTTCTTCTTAACTATTGAGGGATAAATGCCATTTGGATGGGTACAGCTAAAAGAGGAAGCCAATAGTCATCATTAATGGTTTGTTTTCCATTTAGTTTCAAATCATTAGGTAGATGCTCTTAAGGCACACTAACCCCCAACTTTTTGTAGTCAAACCTTTCCTTGCAGTGTAACAGGATTAATTCAACTTGTTGAAACAGCTGGTTAAGCTCTTTGGGGGGGGAAGCAACAGTGAGAACCAAAGTGGAATAACTTTGTTGTCTTTCTGCTTTACATGAGGCTGCTTTAAGGCAAGCCACAATAAATTGAATTAAAGTGGGAAACTCACATCCCTACCTCCATGTTTTGTATTCTCTGTGCAGGACTCAAGTAATTACATTTCAGTTGCATTATAAATTAGCAGGCTTGAACAGGAACAGAGATGAAGCTTTTCCATCTCCTAGACTGGTGCTTTAAATCACAGCCAGCTGCTGACATGCACAAGGGAAGGTACCACAATGCAGAACCCAATTCCATGCATGGTTTAATTGGGAAATCTAGGCACAAATCCCTACTTACCATGCACAGAGGGAGTGCAGGGGGTCAGCAGGGCCAGCAAGGCATCATCTGCTTCCCTTTCTCCAATGGCATTACAGCACTTGAGCATTTCTCTTTGTCATGTTTTAATCAATGTGCTTCTCAAAATGGGATCAAGAAAATCAACTTACCCCAATAGGGAAGAGACAAGATGGGACACATGCAGCAGAGGCAGTGGTGAAATGAGGAGGTGCAGGGGTGGAGGTGTTCATTTCATGACCTGGAAGACAATAAGAGGGTTTGATGAAGAGTTACAGCACTGTTCCAAGCAATACAGGTGAATATATGTTGCTCGTTTGAACTGTGATGATCACAAATACATAAATGAACCTGATGTGAAGACTCTTCTATCTCTGCTAGGGGAAAAACAAAGCCCACAACATCACAAACCCCATTAAATATGGGCAGTGCAATGGGCATGACATCAGACTCCGGATACTGCAGCTGATAAATCAGAGCAGCATGCTGCTGCTCCTGCATCTGGCAGCTTGCTGCTTGCACTGAATGGGGCTTTCCAAGCTCTAAAGGGGAAAAAAACTGTGGAATAACTTCCGGAATAAGATCTGTGTTCCAGGAAAGGTCTTGTGCTGTTTTGTGTTCAGTAGTCCAACTGTGTGTCTGTAAGAACACATGGCACAAAGCACATTATGTCAGAGCCTGTAACTGCTGAAACCAGGAGGAAATCCCTATTTATAAAAATAAACACAAATAAAGCACTGAAAACACTTTGATTTTATAAAGTAACACCCATAGCTGCTAAGAATTAGGAGAAATAGAGCAGCTTTGTCATCTGTCTCCTTGTCCTATTTGTTATCCTAATGTTTCAGCACAGTATAATGAAATCAATATGGGGTTTATAGCATAGAAGAATAAATGGACTCTGTAACTCTCATAATTCAAACTAAGAGAACTGCCCAGAGGACTGAAAAATATTGTGGAGGGGGGAAAAAAACCCAACAAACATCTAAATGGTGACTAACTGTGTTCCCTTCAGCTTTACAATCCTTGTTATTTACCATGTTAAGGTCAAGTCCCTAAGCATAAGTTAGAAAAAGTCTTATTTCTGCCTTTATTTTCTCTCATCTTGGTTGCTCCTGGAAAAGACGGGTCAGTCCAACAGGGGATGGCTTCAGGATCTAGATCAGGCTTTAAAAAGACAGACCCAGTGGAGAAGTACCAAGATCTCACCACCTTTCTGTTGTCCTAGGGCAGAGAATGAGCAGAACCAGTTTTGGTGACCAATCTACTGGGTTTTGGGTCAGTTTGCCACAGTGGCCCATTGCAGGATCCTCAGCTTCGGTGCAACGGTGTTGACATATCCATACAGTTTATGAATCCATTTGGAATAAACTTTAAAGGTCCTAAACACAGAGATTGTCTTATTTAAGGAATATGTCCTCAAACAGCTTTCAGAGTGTGTTTTAATGTCAAATAAGGAATCGGAAAAGCAGTATTTTGCCGTGCCACCCTAATACAAACACCTCTAAGGTGAATGGTGACAAAAGCACAGCTATAACCCCAGTGGAATGGCCACTTAGTGAAATTTCTGAGCAATAGTAATGATTATCCTTCCCTGACCTGACATTTAGGACTCTGGGATATATATACCATGTAAACAAAATGAAATGCCAGCACCAATCTGGGTCCCTTGAGACAGAAGGAGCCCTTTAGGGTGCATTTCCTCAGGGGCTGACCCTTGACAGGCATTAATACCTTCATGCTTCAGCTTTTCATTCACCAGAATGAGTCAAATCACACTCGAACCCGCCGGGCTGCTGGTTTTGATGCAATTTCTGATCATGACACTCGGAGGGACTGCCAGATGAGTGGCTTGGAGCACAGGAGAGGTTTCAGGCTCATCTTCTTATCTAGGAAGGGGAAAGCCATGCATCTGGCCTCTCGCTGTAGTGTAAAACGGGGATGCCCGGCTGCCGATCAATCACTGCCCGTCACTAGGAGACCGCACCTCCCCGCCAGCAGAGGGCGCCCCGCTCCGCCCTCCCAGCAGGGGGCGCTACTCGCGTCTCCCCCCCACCCCCCGCCTCTTTCCACCCTCCCCAGCAGGGGGCGGAGCGTTGCGATAAGAGGAGCGATCTGATTGGTGGCGAGGCCCCCGGCGGAGCAGAGCGGGGATGAGAGCTGAGCTCTGATTGGTCCCGGGATACCCGAGGAGGGGAGTAAAGGCCCGGGCACGGGTCGCCCCCTTCCCCTCCCGGTGGGTCGAGGTCCCCCCCCCGTTGCTCCCCAGCCCCCAGACCTGGCCTCTCCGAGTCTTTCCTTGAGGACTTTTGCGCCCCATCTTCGCGGGAGAAGGCGTTTCAGCCAATCAGAGCGCGGCATCGCTACTTGTTGCCAGGCAGATTATGGTAATGAGGTCCGGGCGGCCGCCCCCCCTCCCGCTCTGCAGCTACCATTGTGAGGTGAGGACAGGTGGGGGGGTTTGGGGCCGCAGCGGGGCCGGCGGCAGCGGCCGGGACGCGGCACCCGCACTGGACCCCCTCAGGTAACGCGATGGGACGGTCCGGGAGGGAAGCGCGATCCGGGGGCGCCGCGGGGACCCGCCGGGGGTTTTGGACTTGTTGTTTTAGTCGCACCCAAGATGGCGCCCGGAGCTGGCGGCTCCTTAGCGCTGGGGCCGGGATAAACCGTTCGCTCCCTCGAGTGGGGGGGGGGGGGGGGCAGGGGG
>WYDI02035788.1:33613-53924 GCA_009867235.2 Psittacus erithacus | reverse complement strand
GAGTTGTATTCTTTCGATTCTCTTCCCCATCCCTCTGGGAGCCGAGGGAGGAGGTGGGGGGGGCAGTGAGTGGGCTGTGTGGCAGGCCTAAACCACGACAAGACTTTTTACTTCTTTTAATCTGCAGAAAATGCTCCTAGACTGTAGCAGTAGATGGTAGTATTAAGTCTGCTAGAGATCTACCAGTTATTGTATTTCCCAGCTTAATTACACCAGTAATATGTCTTCTGTTGCTTTAGTTGTGACCCTGCAGAAACAGCTCAAAATTGGTTTTCCTCAGCTTTATACCACCAGTTGGCCGTTGGTGGAGGAAGCATATGAGGCCATCTTAATAATATCTCATCCTACCTGGAAGTAATAGTTTTTAGACTGGCTAAGGAGAAGGTATTTTCTGACAGGTGACACTATAGGGTAATCGAAGACTGATCAGACTAGTTGGAGAGGGACTAAGTAAAGCACATTGGTTCATGTGTATGTATGTACTGTAGAAATTACAGCTGTGCTGGAGTTTCTGCTTTTTGCTGAAATTTTGCTTTGTCTAGCAGTTGGTTCTTTGCTTGCTTAAGTTATATTAACACTTGTGCTTATTTTGTTGGTACAAAATGCTACTTCAGCATTTCAATTTTGTGGTAGACTAATGGGTGTTACTCTAGGTATTAGTGTTAGGAAAACCCTTTACATCATCTAACCTGTCCTCTTTTTCAGAGCAGGGTGGTCCCATTATGTAGATGAGTAGTTGGTATATTTGGCACTGTGGTTTCACCACTGGTTGTCTTTCATAGAATCATAGAGTTCGGAAGGGACCTTAAAGATTATCCAGTTCCAACTCCTTGCCATGGACAGCGACACCTTCCCCTGGAGCTGGTTGCTCCAAGCCCTGTCCAACCCGGCCTTGATCACTGCCAGGGATGGGGCAGCCACAGCTTCTCTAAGCAACCCATGCCAGTGTCTCACCACCCTCACAAAGAACTTCTTCCTAATGTCTAATCTAGATCTACCCCCTTTCATTTTAAAACCATTCCCCCTTGTCCTGTTCATGTCTGAAGATTCTGCTTGTTTGCTTCTTCGTCTGTAAGTCAAGTAACTTGTTTTTTTGGTGGAGTACAAGCCTGTTTGAGGAAGGCTGGAGCTGGCTTGTGTGTTGTCCTGGGCCATGCAGGATGAGAACATACCACCAGCGTTTTATACCCTGCTTTGGTGACCTGGGGCCATGTCTCTGTACACTTGACCTGCTTACATTTTATCCATCCAGCTGCTGCCTTTCTGTGCCTGGGGTTAATTTACTTAATTTCTTTCTGTTTTTTTCAAAGGCATCACTGAGTTTCTCCCCCTCACAGGAGGCCATGGCCTGTGCAGGAGGATGCTCAGTGACAAGCACATCGGGGGGATGTGGCTGTGAAGGCAGGAAACACCCCTTGATGGGTCCTGGTATCTTCTGCTGTGCTTCCTGTCAGTTAAACCACGAGCAGGGGGGCAGATGCACCCAGAGATGACAGCTCCACTGCCTGCCCTGGGCAGCCATTGTGTAACAAACTGTATTCTCAAGAGCCTACTTGTGCCTGTGTGCTTTTGACGTGGTTATCCATTCAAGGCCCTTGTTTAGACACCTGAGAGTAGAGACCGGAATTTAGTTAGTTCAGCAGAAAGCAGTACTTGAACTCCTGAAGCATGAACTGTGAAAGAGTAACCATGGAACTTACTCTAACACAGCGAGAGAGAGAGCTGAGGTCCAGTGTTTCTTTTTCCGCTGCTGCCAATGCAGGAGCTCTTGAGTGCATATGAGAAATTAACAAGTTGGGTGTGAAGTCATGCAATTTCATGAATATATTCTGGGCAGGTAATTGCCACATTACTTGACCCAGTGAGTTTTTATTGTAAGATGCTGTGATCTTGTTTTATTGTTACCATTATTTTTCTTCATTTTAGTTCACTTGTGGATCTGTGTGTTTCTCAGGCAGTTCTGGCTTATATAACTTAATGTATCTTAATGTTATATTAAGAGATACTATTATCTTAAGGTATTAATAAACAACTTATATTTAATAAATAACTTATATTACAAGTGCACAGAAAAAGCACATAAAATCTTGTATTCTAAAAGATTTAGTGGTTTTTAAGTAGCTCTATGATCTCTGGAGATATACATATTATTACAACGTAGTTAATTTATTGAAGCTAGAACTCTAATAATATCTTCCCTAGCATCAGATTTTAGAGAACTGAATACTCTGCACACCATAATTATATTAGAGCTGTGTGGATTCATTTCAGCCTTTTTGCCTAATTTGATGCTCTTTTCTTCCTCATGTGACAGCTTAACTCCCAGAATATTGTTTTTTTCCATTAAACTGTTTATTCATTAAATCATTGTATCGCATCCTGCATGAGAGGCGGGGGAGAGGAGATGGTTCTGCTCTAACAGAGGCAGGCACTGCTTGAAGCTCTCAGCAGTGGCTTGACCCCAAGGGAGCAGCTCCTAGTCCACACACGTTTCTGCGGGAGCCAGCACCACAAGAGCAGAACTCTGCATTTTGCCTCTGTGAAAGGCACCAGCTCTCACATTTCTAATGTAGCTGCACTGGAAACTTTTCACAGCGACAGGAGGCTTCTACTCACCTTTTTTCCTTTTGGTTTTGAGCACCATTTTTGATGGTCCTGTCTTGCTTGGAAGGGGACAGGTACATGGTACACATCCCTCTGGGGGGAGCACATAGTAAAACCTTTATGAAACTCTCCTTGAAGTCCATGGCATGTTGAAAAAAGGCGTGTTCCTACCCCCCAGTTCTGATATTAATTTACTGTATCTGATCACAGCAAGCCAGTGAGGCTTCACAGAAGTAGTTTGAATGTTAGGTGACAGAAAAGAAGAAAAAGAAAAGAGGCTGGAGGATAAATGAAGGGATGGGTTAGAAACTGTAAAACCACCTCTTCCTGCATTACCTTGTTTAGGGTACTAGTTAATCTTCCACTCTAACCTCCTCTTCACCTTGGTTGTTATTTTTTTGTTCTTTTGTTTCCCGACGGTGGAAGCTGTGTGGGTGCATGTCTGCTCAACCCTCCTACTGTGCGTGTCACTGGCAGGGCTTCTCTTTTGAGAGGCACAGGTGGACTTGTGCAATGGCCCTGTTTGGACACCCAAGAGAGAAGGCAAGTTGCATGTGTGTGCATGGGCACATGTTTGCATGTGCACATTTGCCTGCATAAATAAGGACATGGAATATTGTGGTGCCTTTGCCCTTGAAGCTGGCATAGCAAGAGTGGTCATCCCCTGAGCTGACAAGCTGCATATCAACATCTTTGTGAGCCTGGGTGCCATAATATCTGTATTATTTGTTCTGCGGAGCTGAGGTGAGGTAGAGAAAGGTCTCCAGGTTCATGAACCAGTGGCTATGGCAGGGTTGTGCTGCCTTCTGTTGCAGGATGAGAGCAAGCTGGGCACACAGCTCAGCTCAAGGTGACTGAGGCTGTTCTCCCTGGGCAGTTTGGTTCCCCCCACCCTGCTGCCTTGCTTCCCCACAGCTGGGGAGTCAGGCTGACCCACGGAGCCCTGTGGTGGGGCTGTGGTGGGATGGCACAGGGACATGCGCAGCAGGCACCTTGGATGTCTGACTTAGTTCTGCTAAAGACATAGGAACTTGAATAATGAAAAGGGGAAGAGGTGAGGCTTGCATTTCTCTACACCTGCTGTGTGGGAGCTCTGGAACTTTCCAGAATACCCCAATTCTGTAGGTCTTTTCACCTAACACTCATAAATTCTGCTCCTGGTTCTTCAGCAGCAAGTGAATGCCTGTGTCCCCCAGGAGCAGGTGTGCATTCATGTGAGAGTGACTGAGACTTCAGCCTGAACACTTCCCCAGATGTTACGAAATGAGGACTACTGGCCAGCCCAGACTCTGCCTTCCCTGGAGGGGCCATTGCAGACCTTGCTTCTTCTCCACATCACTCTTAAAAGAAATAATTTTGCTTTTTTATAGTAATCTTATTGGTCTTAAATCATGCTTCGTCACTGGTTGAAACCCCATGGTGGGAATTGTTAATCTAGCAACAAGTCAAGAGATAATTTATGTTCTCTTAAAAGCCAAGACCAGTAGATTGAAATTCCCCAGATGCATAGTCTCCCTTCTGAAGCGCAACCTGTGCAAATACTTCAGAATATAAAATTTAAGCTACGTTGATCTATTAGAAGAAAAATATACAGATGGCATGGGAATATTAGTTTCTGTGTTATCCTACATAGCTGCAAGCTAATGTACTTCTTGTAATTACACAGAGCATCATGAAGCACACATTTTCAGAATTATCTGAGTGAACACGTTGCATTTTAGAGTGCGTTAAAAGTGGCAGCTTAGAAACTTTTAATTATGGCTTAAGTGAATGTTTGTCTCTGCTATAACTGTGTAAGTGGTCTCTCGCCTTGCAGAGTTTCTAAAGGCATGATTTTAGAGGCACTATTCTCTAGTTGGTTGGATGGCTGGATGTTCAGTACTGCAGTAATGCCTGTACTCTTCGTACTGTTAGTGCTCCTTCTCCAGTTTGGGCAGCCTTCATCATCTCTTTGATTGAATCCAGCAGCAGCTTCTAGGGAAGAGTAATACTGAACAAGCAGGTGAAGGACATTGCTTTTAAAAAGGCAGCCTGTCAGCTCAGGAGAGGACCACTCCTGCTATGCAGGCTTCAAAGGCAAAGGCACCACCATATTCCATGTGCTTGGACTTGGGGCTGCTGATGCATGAAAAGCTGGACATGAGCCAGCATTGTGTGCTCGCAGCCCAGAAAGGCAACCATGTCTTGGGCTGCATCAAAAGGATCATGACCAGCAGTTCAAGGGAAGTGATTTGCCTCTACTCAGCTCTTCTGAGACCCCTCTTGCAGTGGTGTGTTAAGCTTTGGGGCTTCCAACACAAGAGGGACATGGACCTATTGAAATTGGACCAGAGGAGGGCCATGAGATGCTCAGAGAGATGGAGCACCTCTGCTATGGTGAGTCTGAGAGATTTGGGATTGTTCAGCCTGGAGAAGCTCCAGGGAGACTTTATTGCAGCCTTGCAATACTTAAAGTGGGCTTATGAGAAAGATAGGGACAAAGTTTTTAGCAGGTCCTGTGGTGATAGGACAAGAGGTAATGGTTTTAAACTTAAAAAAAGAGAGATTTAGACTAGATATAAGGAAGAATTTTTTTACAATGAGAGTGGTGAAACACTGGGACTGTTTGCCCAGAGAGGTGGCAGAAGCCCCGTCACAGAAAGCATTCAAGGCCAGATTGGATGGGTTTGTGAGCAATTTGATCCTGTGAGCAAATGAATGGGACTGTGAGCAAGTGGAAGGTGTCTCTGCTCATTGCAAGGGGGTTGGAAGTATATGATCTTTAAAGGTCCCTTCCAATCCAAATTATTCCATGATTCTCTGACTGTCTTAGAAATCTCACCAAGGCTTTTTACCAGGGCCTGTAGTGACAGGACAAGGGCGACAGTTTTAAACTGCTGGAGGGGCGATTTAGATTTGACATAGGGAAGGAATTTTTCACAGTGAGAGTGGTGAGGCACTGGCACAGGTTACCCAGGGAAGCTGTGGCTGCCCCATCCCTGGCAGTGTTCAAGGCCAGGTCTCTCTGCAGGCACAAAGTTGTTGCCTCAAGGAAGGGTTAGAGCTGATACAATTCTGTCCCTTTTTCTGGGTACAATGGAGGTGTATTCAGTGTGTCTGCATTAGAGGGGATTATTGGGATAACCTGCACATAGAGCTCTTTGTGCTGCACACTCCACACCCATAAGTAGTTGGCTGTCTAGTAACAAGGTGGTTTGTGTACCAAACAAGTTACAGTGAGAGCCTGAGGTTCAGTGGTGGTGCTTTTCTTTTGCTTTGTTTTGTTTTTTGAAGTCCCTCTGGCTATGTAATATTCATTTTTTCTAACCAGGGCCATGTCCTTCCCTCCTCGCCTGTGCGTGTGTTGGTACTCTCTTGAAGTCATTTCCAAGCTCAAGTTCAGTTTTAAACTAATGTTTTGAGAGTATTCCTTTAGTTCAAAGCAAACTGGTTCGTGGGTGACTTTGCTCCCTTCTGCGCAGGAGAGCTTACTAATTGTGTTTACTTGAGCATATCTGGAGTATTCTGTGGCTTCTTGCCTTTCACTGTGCTGAGCTGTGACCAGGAGCACTGGCATGAATTACCCATGCAGAAAGCACGTACCAGCTCAGAGCTGTGACTTGTGCTGAGAGAAAATGTGCAGTTACAGCCTCCTGCCCCAGACAAGCCTTAGCCCTTCTGCCTGTGAGTTTAAAAGCTCAGCTCCCTCATGCTATAATTTTCAATAAATTTAAATGGTTTTTTGTTTGGCCTGAAGACAACACAAGTTGCAGCTACACTGATTTGTGAAACACGATACACTAGAAATCAAGGGAAGAGTTCACCTCAGGAGTAAGAAACCTCACACCTTCATTTGGGAGACTAGCTTGAAGGTGTGGAGTTTGTTTTGGTGTCCCACTTCAGGGAACAAGTCTCTCATGGCCTACATGACTTCTTACGTGAACTGTGTCTGAACTATGGCAAAGAACCTGATTAAGCCAAAAATGAATTCAAGTGCACTCATGCTAAAAAAAAACACGTTAGGAAAGACAAGCAGTAGGAAAAAAAAAAGTCCCAGACTTGTCAGTACTGGAGGTTAGTTCATGAGAGGGTGTTGATGAAGTCTGACCGGCATCTCTGACTTCCCTGTCTACAACTCTTCCTTATCAATCTGTTGACTGTAGGTATGGTTTGGTATTTCTTGTATTACCTTTTATTCCTGTTTCTGCAGGCTTTTTTGAATCAAGTATTTCTGCTTGTGAAATGTTAGGAGGTGGTGTCACTCACTCTTGGGTTGGGCTTTTTTGTTGCTTTTAGGGGCTTTTTGGAATCTGTATGAAAGATTAGTGCAAACATCAGCTTTGGGGTTTTGACCAGTTAGAGGATTTGTTTTAATTTTTCTGAGAGATTTGCTGAAGGAGTTGTGTCTCTCATGTTTCAACCTCATAAATTAACTCCCTGGCTGTGTTAGTAATAGTATTGGACTCTCCAAGCCCTTAAAAACAAAAAAATCGTAGTACTACTTCTCTTAGTTCACTCATCAAACTATTTCAGAAAGAACTTATAAGAAGTACTTTTGATGGTCATGGCTGACTGAATGACAAAATGGATCCTTGAGGATATATAAGAAAGGTGTGTGTTTGGGCACTGTATGGGCGCTGTGCTGTGTCTGGTTGCAGATTGGAGAACACGGGTCACTTCTTGCTTAGTGGGAAAACCTCACTTAGGAATTCCTGTGGTATAACCACTGGAAATATGTGACTGAGGACTTAATTTCTTAAGGACAACTACAGGCTGGGCAGAGAACGGTTTGAAAGCAGCTCTGCAGAGAAGGACTTGGGGGTGTTGGTTGTTAAGACGCTCAACATGAGCCGGCTTCAGTGTGCGCTTGCAGCCCAGAAAACCAACTGTATCTTGGGCTGCTTCAAAAGGAACATGACCGGCAGGTTGAAGGAGGTGATCCTGCCCCTCTACTCTGCTCTCATGAGACCTCACCTGGAGTACTGCATTCAGCTCTGGAGTCCCCAACACAAGAGGGACCTGAACCTGTTGATGTGAGTCCAGGAGGACCACGAAGATGCTCCGAGGGCTGGAGCACTTATGCTATGGAGAGAGGCCGAGAGAGTTGGGGTTGTTCAGCCTGGGGAAGAGAAGGCTCCAGAGAGACCTCATAGCAGCCTTCCTGTATCTAAAGGGGCTCTACAAGAAATCTGGAGAAGGACTTTTTATAAGGAAAAGTAGTGATAGGGCAGGGGGGAATGGCTTTAAACTGACAGAGGGGAGATTTAGATTAGACATTAGGAAAAAATTCTGTACTGTGAGAGCAGTGAAGTGCTGGCACAGATTGCCCAGAGAAGCTGTGGCTGCCCCATCCCTGGTGGTGTTCAAGGCCAGGCTGGATGGAGTCTTGGGCAACATGGTTTAGTGTGAGGTGTCCCTGCCTGTGGCAGGTGGGTTGGAACTGGATGATCTTAAGGTCTTTTCCAACCCTAACCATTCTGTGATATTTGTGGGTAAAGTTAAATGAGGATCTTTGTGACAAAGATTAAAAAGCTTCAGGCAAAGTTTGCAAAAATGTGCTTTAACTGATAAACTTCATAAATAAGAAAGACTGAAAATCTGATGTTTTTATCTGCATTTTACCCACACACCATTTTAACCACAACACTAACTTAAATAGGAATGTAAGTGCTCCTCTAAATCCAGAGCTAGAATCTCTCAAAGACCAAAAATGCTTGTTTAATGCTGTGTTAAGAAAGCAGCTTATAGATAAGTGTTAGTTGCAGTGCTTTTTGATACAGGCTGTACTGTTTCTCAATAAAGTCCTTGTAGCCATTTATTTTTTGCTTTGTTTTGATTTGGTCTGTGATTCTTGTCTGAAGGGCTAAAAAGTTAGTTGAGTAAAGATTTAGGTTAAAGCAGCATGCAGATAAAATTCTTCTCATGTGTTTCATCCGTGCTCTCCTGAGTTAGCTCACCTGTATGAGTGTCATGGTGTGAGTATTATCTTGTGTTCTCAGCTGTAGCAAACTGGATCTCTTGGCCCAAGAAGGAGGCTGCTTGGACAATGCTGGGTGAGGTGCAAGAATATAGCCATTTATATGTTAAAATTCTGTTTAATTCCAAGGTGTGTAATGTGCGTACAGGAAAGCTAAGCATCTGTAACACAAGATACCTGGTATAGTCCTCTGAAGCATCAGTATCACCGCTGATGTTCACAAGGGTGGCCACTCATGTTACGTAGAGACAGAAACCACTGTGACTTTATCTTTATTTTCAGCATTGTACAGTTTAATTTGCCACTCTCTAGACTGTGGAAATAGGATTAGCAGCACACCCTCCAGAAGGGGAAGTTGGACTGGAGAAGTTGGGAGAGGCAAGTCCAGGGCAGCCCTGTGTTGTGGCTAGGCAGAGGGAAGCTGGTGCGCTGGAACAGCCATGGGCTGGGAGCACTATCAGCTCGCGCTGTGATGGTCATGTGCTAGAAAACCTCCTGCTGCTTCCTGCTCTGGCATGAGGGGAGGTGGGGAATTGATGCAAGTAAATGATCTTGAAGCCAACTGGGGTTTCCAAGACCTGCTAAAATAAGCAGCAAGTGCTTCCGGACCATGCATGGTCCTTGCTGGAAGTAGAAGTCCCTCTGTTGCTGGGTCTCTGGGCTTGTTGAGAGCAACTTGGCACTGCTGTTCTCAGTGTAGCCTGCCTGTGTCCTTCGATTTGTAAAATGAAGTTTCACACCATCCTGTAGCTGTCAGGTAAGAAGGAAAAATGATTCCTCTGCTGAAGATGTTTTTCAGTTGTTATATTTTACAATAAGTTTTCCCTGTTGATATCAAGGGTTAAATGTTAAGGGCAACAGGTATAGGCAGACTTAGGTATGTGATATGTTGGAGTGTTTTGCAAGGTGCTGTAAATGTTGGCTCCATGTAATCTGATATGAGGGTAGGACAGGCTAACTTAATGAAGGAAAATAGACAGCAGTATAAAAGAACTGGAAATTCAAGTCTAGCTGACTAATACCAGCCTGCTCCAGAGGCCTTTGACTGCTGATATTGCTGACGGTTGACAGCAAATGAGAGGCTGACAGCAGAAACATTGGCTAATCTGCTTTATATTAATACAGATTCTTTAAAGACGCTGCCAAGGTAAGACCCTTTCTATTTCTTAACCTGCCTGAGTTGCCAAATGCAGTCTTGAACATGCACATGGTCAGCAGGAGTAAAGAGCCAACCTGAGCTGTGAAGTCTGTGTCTGTGTGTGTTTGAGAAAGGGAAGGCTTCAGCAAATTCTGTGTGGATTGTTTTGTGCCCCTTTCCATTTGGTGCACATCAGTTAAATTCAGATTTCTGAAGCTGCTTGGATACTCAGACAGGGAAATACAGATCACACAGTATTTTTATAGCTACAACAGGGAGTCATTTTGAACTTAAACATTTTGTTCGTTGTGCTTGACAGCCCAGTTGGAAAAGTTTACAAATAAATTAATGGCAAAAGGAAATTCACAGAATGCTAAAAATCTGTGTTGCAGAAATTGTAAAGAATGGGGATTTTTACTGAGCTTGGTCCTATAGCATCTTTGACTTGAACCTGATCCCTGTGGCCTTTTATTTTCAGTTTTCCCCTTTAATATGTATATTCTGTGTGCATTTATATCCCAGTCTATGCCAGCAGTTTTAGCAAAAAATGGTAAACTTCACTTTTACCTGCAGGTGATTTTAAAATAATCGACTGCGTTGCTAATTTGTGGGCAAAGCAGTTTTTGGAGAAGGGATGACAGTTTTGTATCAGTATTGGGCACAGACTGGCAGCAGGTAATTTGTGAAGCCTGGCAGCTAGCCAAAGGAATTATAGTGTTCTTTTCCCCTGATCCTCCTTCCTCCTTCTGCCGCCACTTCTTTCTCTTGGGTGCATGCATTAATCAAAAGAGCAAAACCTCTTGAGGTCTTCTCTCCTCCACCCTCTTTTACAGGTTTCCTCATATCCTGTGTTAGCTGTCTTGGTGCCCAGCCCTTCAGCACTGTCTGTACTGAGACCCTTTCCTTTGAGATCAGTAAGATTTGGCTTAGCTGCATCTCTTGTGTTAAGTTGCTTATAGGATGGTAGTCTTAATGCTCCTTAAAAGGTGCTATTAAATGCTAGAAATCACTTGAGAGTGCAGTTTAAAACATATATTCTGTGTCACTGGAATAATTCATTTGGTTTACAGATATTTCTGAACAGGATTTGGGATTTTACCAATTTACGTTTTCTTGGTATCTGTTTTAACCAGGTTTTTGAGACTTCGTGCAATAGAAAGAACAGTAAGGTATCTTTGATACTAATGTTATTCATTAATGCTGGTAGTTTGGTTATCTTATGACAACACGTGAACACAATTTTGTCTCTGCAAATTTACTGTGGGATGCAGTAGCATGTACTGAGTGTTGTAGGAGAGGAAGCAATGGCAGATGTTTTGTTTTCCTTTCCATAACTACTGTCACCTATCTCTTGATGAGCTAGGCTATAGAATCATAGAATAGTTAGGGCTGCAAAGGACCTTAGGATCATCAAGTTCCAACCCCCCTGCCATAGGCAGGGACACCTCACACTAAACCATGCCACCCAAGGCTCTGTCCAACCTGGCCTTGAACACCGCTAGGGATGGAGCATTCACAACTTCCCTGGGCAACCCATTCCAGTGCCTCACCACCCTTACAGTAAAGAACTGCTTCTTTATATCCAATCTAAACTTTCCCTGTTTAAGTTTGAACCCATTACCCCTTCCTTGTCCTGTCACTACAGCCCCTAATTGAATAGTCCATCCCCAGCATCCCTATAGCCCTCCTTCAGATCCTGGCAGGCTGTTATGAGGTCTCCATGCAGCCTTCTCTTCTCCAGGCTGAACAGCCCCAGCTTTCTCAGCCTCTCTTCATACAGGAGATGCTCCAGTCCCTTGATCATCCTCGTGGCCCTCCTGGACTTGTTCCAACAGTTCCATGTCCTTTTTATGTTGAGGACACCAGAACTATACACAATACTCCAAGTGAGGTCTCACAAGAGCAGAGTAGAGGGGCAGGATCACCTCCTTCGACCTATGCTGATACTTGCAGTGTCGTGTCAAACTCGCAGTCCCTACATGCTGATTTTGGAGTGTTTAATATATTGCTGTTTTTCTGTTGGAGAATACAGGAATCCAGAAGTGAGCAGGTACAAAGGAAAAACTTAGAGCAAACCCCTGCCTGTAGAGATGTGCGGTTGCAGTCTGTTACTGGAGGTTTGTCTTGTCTTATGACAGGTGTTTTCCATTGTTTAAAAAGAAATCCTTATGTAATGAGGCTGATTTGGTCTAATTACATCAAGCTGGTTTTAAAACATTTTCTAATTTTCCTAAGCTTTTGCCTTATGTCATGTCTAGCAAGGAGCTTGAGCAAGTAAATCCAGGCCAATGCATTTTAAATTGCTTTCCTTTCATCCTTTCAAAACTAGCTGCTTCTTGACTTAATTGAATGTCTCCTTGTTGTTATTTTATCAGCTGGGAAATATGAGCACTTGAGAGTTTTACTTTCTCTTTACCAGTAGTGATGAATTAACTACACAGGCAGAATCAAAGGGCAGGACACATTAGTGATTCCTGGGAACTTTGAACAGCAAACCACGCTCCTCAGCCTCTGTGTTTAGTGACGATGAGCATGCACATGTACCATTATGGAGAAGCAGGTCATTGCTATGAATGTTACTGGTTTAAGATGGTCCTGGGATCCATATTACGTTGCCGAACCAGGCCGTGCTTTCAGACATATTCTTCCTAACAAGACCTGATGTTGTTAGGATAAGAGACCTTTAGAGAACCCATCATGGAGGGATTTTTTTGAAAGACTGTCGTTTGCACTGTTGGTCACCAGGAAGCTCAGTGTGATGGTGTGCTTGTGGCCAGTGTTTCTCAGGAAGTAAGGCCTGACTTGCAAAGAGGCTTCTCCCCTCTTTGACGGTAACTACGTACAGATGTCATCTTCGCAAGGCCGAGAGCTGCTGAGTTCTCACAGGCTTGGCAGACTGTGCAGGCTCCCTGTGAGCTGCCCTGGAGACACTGTCCTTTTTTGGGGGGGTCCAGTTAATGTAATTTATTTGGACTTCAGTGGATGACAGGAAGATCAGGCTAAGTATTTTCCCAGCAGTACTGAGGTGGTGGTGAGCCGCAGTGGGTGGAGGTGATAGAACTGGAAGCAGAGAAGGAGCACTTCTGCATATCCCCTTGTTGTACAAAGATGTGGGAGGTTGTGGAGTTTTTTGTATCTTCAGGAGCCAAAACGGCTATGCTGAAAGTAAAAAGTCAGCAGAAGGTCACGCATTTCATGTATTTATTTTTGTGTATATATATATGTATGCATATGTGCACATACACACACAAAAGTGGGGATAAAGCTTATTTATGTAACTGCAGCTGCTGTGTATGTGTGCATCTGTGCAGGCACGCAGAGTAGGTGCTGTGCAATGAAGCAACTTTACCTTGCTTTTATCTACCTGCAGTTAGGGTAATGCAGTTTATCTGTGAGCTGAGGTGTTAGTAACCCAAATTCAATCTGAAGAGTTTCAAAGCCCTACAGATAAACCAAGGCTGCTAGTCACATAACCACTTCTGAACATTTACCCTCATCTTCTCTTATGTGTCTGATGTGCCAAAAAGTGCGATTTGGGCAGCTGCAGAATGGTGTTTGAATCCACTAAGAACTTTTGAGGAGGGGTGGAGGAAGAAGGTCTAATCTCTGACATGATTTGGGGAGGAAGGGGGTGCCGGCATTGTAGTGTCCCATCTCCCTAACTTCTTCTTGTACCATGCACCCAGTCTATGGAAATGCAAGATTCAGTTATTTTCTTCCCAGGAAAATGGGGAACTGAGGAAGAGGGTTTGGACCTTTGCTTCCCCCTACAGCGCCCTTGCTCCCTTGCTTCAGGGCAAGTTACAGATAATTTTTCCTGTTGAGTTGTCTCTACTTTGCAAGAGCAAACACTTTGTGGAGAGGTGACTAAAACCCAGCGTGGCTTTTTTCTTGCCTGATCAGACTGGGGAGGCTTGCACTTTGTCTTAGCAGATGTTCAGATACTTTATGCAGAGCTCAAGAGCTCCAGCAGTAGAGTTGGGGAGGGTCTTCCTCCCCCCAGTACCTCTTAGCTCCCTGTTTAGGACTGACCTTTCTGTGGTAACGTGATCTTTTGTTGCTGCAGCATAAATCAATTATTTACAGTGCTCAACGCCTGCACACCTACAGTGATTTGGGGCTACCTTTACACATGGAGCATGCTGTTAGGAGAGGGAAAAGAAGCCTCAACCACACTAGTTTTCTTTAGATTTCCTAGCGCTGCTGTGCCAGGGTGCTGGGTTTGTGTTCAACAGCTGTATAACATAAATGGGCTAAATAAAAGGAACTTTTACTAAAACTACCAGGGAACATGGGAAGTTGGAAGAGGAAGGTTTTAAGGGGTGAAGGAGTCTGTAAACAGTGCTGGGACCATTACTGTTAATAGGCTGGAAAGAGTCTTGCCTCATTAAATATTCAAGATAAAAGGGGTAGTTGCCAGAAAGAGAGATGAAAATGTGATTTTTCTGGTGATGGCAAAGAAAAGCTTGTTGGTTATGTTTGTGCTTTGTGCTCTCTTTGGAGTAAATGTGCTTTTATGTGGAATTCAGGGAAAGGGAGGTTCATTTCACTTCTTTTGTATTGACTGAATTGTGTGCTAATTTCTTTGGTTTTATGCTTGTTTATGTTTAACAGATGAACCCTGTTACTCTGTCCTCCTTGCTGTATATATACTGAGAGCCTGTGGTGGCACAGGCTGCTTTGCAGCCCAGCTTTGAAACAAGGTTTTATTGATACTGATGATTTCTTTGTCCTTAATGAAAGCTCAGCAAAGGTCACTGTTGACTTTTATTATGTCAGCTGCTTTTTGCACAGTTTTCCCAAGGCAGTATGGATGCTCTCAGATGTCAGGCTGTTCCTTGTGTTGTTTCTTTCCTTCCTTGGTGATGCCCTCTTACCATGTTGTTTTCCTACTTCCTTTAATTCGTGTGAGCAGTTGAAAATACTGAACCTTCAGAAACTTCTTGTGCCAAATAACATGCATTAACTTGTTCTTCTTACTCGTCACTTTGCCAGCTACAGATGCTCTGGGTCCGAGGACGTGGTTCAAAGCCCCTGTACTGTGTAACTTCTTGATATTACTGAATAGGAATAATCAATCCATGAAGAATGCCAGAGGACTCTATTGTTAGCATTCATGCTTAATGTGGACCATACATAAAGATCATCATGGGTTTGGGATTGCTGCATTACAAGAACTGTGATACCACTCAGCTTTTCCACCCTTTTGAAGAAAACCTCACTTTGTGATGTATTATTTGTACAGTATCTTAGAAAGATGCAACTCTGCAGAGGCTGGACTGGCTCTGGCTTGATCCATCCTTAACCTCCACTGGTAGAAAGGTCTTAGAAACTTGAGTGAAATGGTGGTGGTACCATCCATGTGTTTGACCTCACCCAGGATGGTTTTCAGGCCTTCAGTCCAGTATTTCCAGGTGATGTCTTTTTTCTTCCCTATTCTCTCATTCATTCTCTTCTTCCTCCCGCATCCAAGATGTGTTGAGAAGGGGGCTCAGCTTTGCGTTTCTGTTAAGTTCCAGCTTTGACATTTCTAGGCTAGAGCTAATGCTGCAGACTGTCTCAGAAAATCAGTGGGAAATGTCAACCCCAAGTCGTTTGTCTCCGTGCTAAGGGAGTTGAGCCATTTCTGCAGTAACTCAGGGTTCAGATCTGTATTTGAATCTTAAAGCAGCTAAGCTGGTTCTTAATTTTAAATGTACAAATGTTCTTACTAATTTCACAGAAAGGGCAGCTCAGGCTGATTGCAGTCATCTTTAGTAGTGCTAAATGGGACTGGATCCAGTAGCTTGCTAGCTGGAGGCTTCTTTCAGCTCAGCTGTGGTGCTCTCAGTACCAAGACTTGAACCTTCCAAGTTTATAGCTGGCTTTTTCAGCAAATCTTTGGGTTTGTGCTTCGCGCTTTGATGCCTGCTCCACCTGCTCCACCATGGTGCTGCTGTGTTATTTCTGCATTACAGTGTTCAGATGCTAAGGCAGGATGGGCTACACCAGCTTGTCTTGTCAGGAGTTGAAAGAGAAATTGTGGATTTGTTACTTCCTAGTTGGAGCCTAGTTGCAGAATTGCAGCTTCCCCATTGGGTCCTGAAACGGTTCTGGAGATGTTTCTAACAAGCTTTGTTGAACTGGCTTAACAGGGTTAGACTTAAGTGTATATATGGTGAAGAGCGGTGGGGAAAAACATTGTGACATCTGACTGGACGGAGATCTACAATGTGTCTTCTGGGACAGCAGAGTAGCAGTATACTAAGGGTTAACTCAGCTGAATGTGCTTTTTGACAGACTGACTGAGGAGGTTGTTTCTAGATGTTGAAATCAGTAGAAGAGGGGAACTTCCAGAGGGATTGAAGTAATTTATGTGTGTTCAGTTTCAAGGATTAAGCAAAATTCAGATGTTTATTTATATGGCTTTGTCTTAATACTGCTTTTTATACTACAATAGTTATTAAAAATGAAAGCGAAACCTTATTTACTCTGTAGTTCTGAAAACATGATACAAATTTTACAGTAATATATACTTGGTTCTCTTTCTTCTGTGACTATTTGTATGTAGCCAAGCTTATTGTGCATGTGAATACAATTTATGCATTTTATGCTGTTTGCAAATAGCTTATTTTCTACTCACAGATGTACGTAAAATCAGGCAGGGAAATAAGTGGCATTCTATAGTGAAAACAATAGTCTGGTTTGTGTTAGCCTATAGACAGCAGGATCCTGTGATACTTGGAATAATGAAAGCACAGTTTATAAAAATAGATGTTGAGGAGAATATAGCTGGTTTATGATTGTGCTGGCTTTTATGAAAAGCTGCTCTTGTTTTCTGTATGCCAGAGAAAGTTATATGGGTTAAAGGACAGTACTTTTGCATTATTTTGCTGTGCTGTTGTTGCCTGATAGATCATTTACTATTACTGTGTACCACTAAATATGTAATGAAAATTTCCCTGTAAATAGTAATAGTTTGAGTGCTTAACCTCTGTGAGGTTAGATATAAAAGCTCACTAAATTCTGTTCACTCACTTGTCTTCGACTTTGGTCATAGTATTGTGATTAGATGTTCCTTTCTTGTAAGAAGTTATCATTTGACTTTTATTTGTAGATTCCTTTGGTTTTGGGGAGGGGGGGAAGGAGCACTGTGCTGTAGAGTCTTCCATCACTGCACCACCATGGTGCGGGATCTGTAAAACAGCTTTGAATGTCTGTTCCTACAACTGTATCAGATGATTAGGAACTTCATCTTAGCATGAAGCATGACTGTTCCAACTAGTGTGTGTAAGTCTCTTTGAGATCAGATGTTTTACACTGCTGCTGGCTTAAGTGGTATTAAATCATAATGATTAGTTTTGCATTAAGGGTTTTGTTATCAGTTTGTTTTTTTTTTTAATAAAAAGTAATAAAAGATTTCTTTATGGCTTTTAGTAAGTTTGCTGAATCTTACACATGTAGTGCGTGTCCTGGTAGTGTAGTATCTACTGTAAAATGTTAATATCTTACAGAATGATGAATGACTATGGAAAAATATGTCAGTTCCTAATGCACGTGAGGAGCTTCTAAAATCTGTCTTACGGTGCCTGTACCTCCAGTTTTCCTCGTACTTCATGAGCTTATTAGGTAGCCTGCATTTCCAACACTTCATCTATCCTGATTTCACATGGACACTGTTAATTGTTACTGGCCTTAGAAAGTTACTGGACTTTGTTCACACATGTGGCTTCAATTAATGTAACGGAGATGATTATAAGCCCTTGTTGTGTTCTAGCTCTGGTTCTCTCTGGACAATTAGTTTACCCCCTGTTTTAATACAAGTCTCCATTTGGAAGCTGAGGAGGTTCTTTTATTTGCCCAGTGATCCTTTGGAGTGAAGGAATCCCTTTACTGATTAGAGGGAGTGACTTAAAATACTATTATCTTATTTGAAAGTTACAATTTATTTCTAGGCAGTAACCAAAATAGAAGTTGTACTCAAATATTTATTTTCATACCTGTTCTCTCTTCTGAAAGAGCTGGTATGTCCCTATTGACACAGATTCACCCACTTCAATTATGTCTGCAGGAAATATTAAATTGTATATTATATGGCCATGTACTTTCTTTTCAGGCTGGCATACAGAATGGTAGGAGTCTGGGATGGGCAAGTTGGTCTTAGTTGCACTGTGCTGGCATGCATGTGTAACTTCTTAATGGCATTCTTGTCTCCTAAAAGACGGGGCCAAATAATTACATTTAGAGAAGTTACCCATGATTATATGCTTGCAGTGCCAGAGCCCGGCTGAAGTATGGGGAAAACCTTCTTAAGTAGTCAAGTCATTCTGCAAAATGGGAAGGGCTGGGGTTGAACAGTCGTGGTTCCCAAAGCCCTTCCTTCTCTGTTCATTCATGTAGCTCTCATTAATGCAAATATTCCCTAGTTAGGGTTGTGTCTACTTTTCTGAAACCGTTAACAGCTAATTAAATTGTGCTTTGGAAGTTGGGGAGGTTCTCCTGTTTGCATAATCTTGGGTTTCCTGATTTCTTAGAAAGGTAGGATCTAGTGACTTAAATGCTCTGCCATCACGACTTAGGAATTTGGGAATACCACAACCTATATGGGAAAAACAGCTGTTACGTTTCCTAGAGTGAGGGAGTATGAGCCTGTGACATGTGATCCTCCCTAATTAAATTGCTTGGCACTGGGGAGAGGAAGATGCCCTTCATTTTTTTTTGTGTTTCAGCCTACTGCAAAAACAAGGTGAAGTATCTTGTACAAAGGCAGATGGTCATCCTCACCAGGGGCACTGCAGTCACCCAGAGGCTTTCCGGAGTGTCTCAGTCTGGATGGGTGTGTGTTAGACCTCTGCTCCTTATTCTTCTGTCACAGCAACCCTTAATCAGGGGCAGTTTAAAGAAGTTTGATCTAAACATGAGGCACCGCACATTTTGCTTCCTTAAAAACGTACAGATTTAAATTCCTAGGCACCAACATCCCTTAGTTTCCCAGTTTTAGGCACCTGTTTCTGTTACTGTTAGATTACATTCTGAGCTCACGTTTGCCCCCCACAGTGACACAGGCACACTTATTTGTAAGCTCATGTTAGCCAGGTTTACGTTTGGCACTGATGAGGAAATGAGGACGTCAGAGCTGTGTTCTCCCACCCCTCAGAGAAGCTGTTTACATTCCTTAGTTTGGGGTAGGTTTTTTCTTTGTTATTGTACTGTGCAGTTTTTTGCCTGTTCTAATTTGCCGTGACGTGGTCAGTGCTGTTTCCTTCCGGCTGCTTGCGAGCCTGTGGTAGAGATAAGGATACGTTTACAGTGCATTTTTAACAAGTAGCTGAAGATCTGCTTCATGAAGGAACTCAGGACTCTCTGGATTGTACAAAGCAATTTATTTACTAGTTTCATCTGTGTGGCGCTGTTGGGAATCAAGTTCTAGAGTGTTCTACTCACAAAATAACAACTTGGCTAAATTTGAACTGTGTATGAAGAAGAAAGGTGATACACATGAGAGATCCTACAGCTGAGTAGGTCAGTCTGAGTTTTGTGTTTTTACGCTGAATATAACTTAAAGATGAGAGTTACGCATGAATGTGAAAGTGCATATGTGAATAGAATGAAAAGATGGATTTCCTTTTTGTTTACTTTTGTAACTTTCTCTTAGTCTCGTGCTTTTATATGAAACACTCTGAAACTGATGTCTTACTTCCTGAAGCAGTTTTAAGGGAATGAAAATTGTCATTTATTAGTAAAAGTAATATCTCTGATGATACAAAGGTGTCTGACTTGCTTGGAGTTAGATGGAACAGTTATAGTTCGGAGCAAGCTTTATTGTGGCTGCTACTATTTCACATTGCTAAAGGAATCATTTCATCATTAAAACTGGATTATTTTTTCCCTCCACAGTGATAAAGGCTATCAGGGTGGGAAGAGCAACTCAGGAAAGGATTTCCCTTGGGTTTGTTTCCCTTTGAGAAGAGAAGAACCCGGGAACACTGATGATCTAAGGAATCCGAACGCTGATACTCGGTTCATTTTGTGATCCTGCCTCTCTGCCCAACTGGACCCTCAGTGGCGCTTTCTGTTCTTTCACATCTGAGAAGCTTTTTCTTCATATGTGGAGCTGAGACCTGGGAATGCGTTATTATGGCAGCAGTTGTACAGCAGAATGAGCTCGTGTTTGAATTTGCCAGCAACGTTATGGAGGACGAGCAGCAGGTATGGGACAGTGTAAGAAATCATGTTCATACAAGTTGCTGATAGGATTATTATGAAAACACAAGGAAAAAAATGTGGTGTAAAACACAAAGAAGCAAACATTGAGGTCATTATTGTTGCAGCAGATCTTTGTGCTGTTTCAAAAGCTTCCTGTTGCTTCCTGTAACTTGCATGGGCAGAACAGAAATTGGTTGAAATGTTCTAACTTCTGCAGTATTGCAGAGAAATCCTCCTCCAAAATACGTTTTTTCTGTATCACTGATTTGTGCCAGTAGAATCGATCCACTTGTGATGCAGATTTCCCCAAATTCTGGTATCTGACAGTAGTTTTAACTTTCTTAGTGTGCTAGTCACACTCCAGATGACTAGAAGGAGCAGTAGCTATTTGCTCACTGCTTTTTACAGATCAGTTTCTAAATTGTGTT
>WYDI02035788.1:0-27813 GCA_009867235.2 Psittacus erithacus | reverse complement strand
AGCCTCAAACTGGGCAGAGAAATAGTGCCCTAGAAATACCCATTTCTCTGTTGGCTCTGGAGGAGGAGCCTAGGGTTCCTAGCTCAAGTCTAAGTGCTATAGCTGTCTGAAGTTAGGTGAGATGTATACACACTAAAGCAGGATGAAAAGACACAAGTCTTATTTGCATCTTCCCTACCTAAAACTGATGGTTTTAACCTGCTCAGCAGAATACTGAACAGGTACTTGAAAAGCACACGCTGTTCTTGCTTGCTGGTGACAAGAGTCTGAATGTTGTATGAAAACCTTTTTTTATTATTTTTTAATCTAGTTACATATATGGATGTACAGTGTATGTAACCTACATCCTAATAGTTATATACTGAGGTATATTATGGAAATTGTGGTATTAAAACTATTTTAGAGCATAAATTGGATCTCAGTGATGAGACTGTAACGGACCATGTTCCTTCTAGTGTATGGAGCATACTGTTGAAAATAAAACCTTCTTTTAATGCATACAGTATTAGATTTTTCTTCTTCTTTACAGTGCTTTATATTTTTTTATTGATGTGGCTTTTATTTTATCAAATCTGTTTGTTTATTTTTGCCTGAAAACAAATAGGATCAGGAATGTTGGGGTCAGTAAACAAACAGGATGCATGCACATGTGAACATGGTGCTTTCTGAGTAACAGCAGGGTCCTCATGGCCACCAGTGATGTCCGGTTTTTCAGCCCCAGCATGATGCAGCTTTGGACAGAGCTGCCCACAAAGGTGTTGGGTAGAAGCTGTCCCATTACTTGACACAGCACACGTCCATCATCTGGCAATGTGATTGCACAACAGGGCTTTAACTAGTCTGCCCTTTTTTCATGTTTATTGATCTCCTGCCATGTTATTCTGGTTTGAAGCTTATGTTTGGTAGAGTAGATGGGTTATTTGTTGGGTTTTTTGCTTTTGGTTTTGTTGGGGTTTTTTTGTTTAGCAAACTGTCCATGATAGAAGCCCATACAAATACTAGTTCTGTTTCTTAATTCTTCCTTTTTTCCTGATTGCCCTTTACCACAGTTGTTGCTGAGACATGTTTTACAAAACACAGAGCAATGTAAAGTGGTAATTACTGCCTTTTGAAACTTCTAATTGCACTTTCTACTTTTAGTACTTAAGTTCTAGGCTCTTCCCTAGGGGAGGCTTACTGCCATAGCCCATGTCTGTGTTGAGCCAATAGCTTTGATACCATTTTCTGTTGGTGGCCATGTGGGTAGTGGCAAGACTAAGACATGAGCAATCCTTAAGCAAGCTCATAATAACATAGTGGTTGTTTTTTCTCGTGTGGTTAAATAAGTAACCTTGGCCCATGTGTATCTGTGCTGTTCTGTGGAGGGTGAGACCAAACGTACATATACCGGTTTTATCAGAAACATGTTTTATTAACTTTTGGATTTGTTTTTAAAGAGAGAGAACCTTAGAGTTATACTAGACTTTCTTTGGGCCTGCTCTGCAATCATCAGTTGTGACTTTCTTCCTGTAAAAAGCATTTGAAGAAACTCTGGAAAATACTGTGTCTGTAATAAATATTTTCTGAAAACCTCTTCCTCTTGAACAGCTGCCTTTTCAGAGAATGTGTCTCTTACTAATATATTACTGGTCAGCTTGATTTCTGTTTTCCCAGCTGCCTCTTTTCTCCTGTATCTGATGCAAAATAACTATTGAGGCAGAAGGATGATGTCTGAAAGCAGATTTATGAAGGGAAGCAGTGAGGGGGAGTAATGTCAAGTGACTAAAGCTGTAAGAATTAAAGAGGAAAAGTATTACAGCATGTATATGAAGCACTCCCTGTTACATTCCTTGCTCTTGTAGCAAGCATCCCCAAGTGATTTTCAGCTAGTGTCTCATGGGGAGCTCAGTGCCTGTGAGATCTTTGCCTAGTCCTGACAGCCACAGGACTCCTTTGCCCCCAGCTTGATGGGGAGAACAAAAGATGAAGGTGCTTGCGGCAAGTCGTGTGCCCACTATTATTGCCAACAGTATTGAGCATTTACTGTGCATTGTCACTCCTCTGTATTGTCAGCTTTTGTGCTGCAAAATAATGTCCTGGGAGTCTTGTGTTTCCTACTCGAGTAAAGCCAGTATATTAGGTATTAGAGTGATGCTCAGCCTCTGGCCCATAGTGGGACACTGCTGCTACTGGAGTTTATGTGCTAAAAGTCGTCTTGTTCTTTGGTACTTTCTCCTGACAGTCTAATATTTGAGCAATGTCAAACAGGTCTGTTGAAGTAACAATAAGTTTAGATTAAGGTTAAGATTGGATGTAGTCTAACTACTGTTATTTTAATATTCTTTTTTTCTACCCCCTAGCTTGGTGATCCATCTATTTTCCCTGCTGTCATCGTGGAGCATGTTCCTAGTGCAGAACTCCTACATAACTACTCTGGGTTAACCTGTGTGGATGAACCTAGTGACATGATCACTGAGAACTCTCTGGACGTCGCAGAAGAGCAGATCATAGAAGATGATGATATCACCCTCACAGGTTGGCAATAAAAATACTTCTATGCCACATTTTTGCACCAAGATGGTTGTAGCTAATGTGGAAAAAAGGCGTAGTGACAAAATCCAATAGGAAGCAAAATTATAGAAGTATTGAATGCTGCTAGTTCTGTACAAGACAGAGAAAATGGCATTAATACTGTTAGCAGGTGGCTTGCAGTCCCAGCTGCACAGCTGATAATGCTGAAAAGTTCCATCCATCAACAGAGATTAAGACAGTGTCCTGCTCAGAGTACTAACAAGATTTTTCTTTGCCCTTACACGGTTTGTTTGCTCTTATTTCATGGTTATTATGTAAATGTACATACCAAAAAGCAGGAATATGCAGTTTGAGTAGCTGTGCTGCTTTTAGCTTCCCGAGGGTATACAATTAGCCATAAAATGTGCACGTTAGCGTGACTTGCTGGTGTAAGTACGAACAGCATAGTATGCATTTTGCATCTTTAATAATGATTAATGCCTAAGCTACAGATGTTCTGTGAATTCTGTTAGATAAAGTAGCCCCAGTTCTCAAGAGTTCAGAGACGCCACATGTTGTAAGAAACAACCCCTCTCTGTTTTTGAAGCATTTTTGTGGAACAGGCCTGGAAGGAGAGGTAGATACTTCACAGAGAGAAAATCTGTTTCTGCATCTTCTTGCAGCCATTAGGCCTCATACCTGGATTGTCTCCAGGGCTGGAGACAGCTTGCTGGTTTCAATCATGCTTTTGACATGATGTCCAAAGGCACAGTCTGATATGATCTTTTACCACCAAAAGCAAAACAAAAACTCCACAAAACTTGACATGAGGAGCAGTTCACAGGGTAAACTGACGTGAGCTGTTCTCAGTAAAGGGGTTTATCTGATGAAAATGACTCCTTTTTTTTTCTTAGTAGTGAATTAACTGTGAACAGACTGTGACCGTACGCATCAGTTAGCTGATTATTCAAGAAGGTTGTACATACTTAAACATTATTTCAAGTTGAGACCTCTTGCCAACTATTCCCTTGCTATTCACATTCATTATTCACACTGCAACTGGCATTTCCTCACATGGTTTGAGTTTTTCATAGCGAATTGTTTTTATGAATCCATATTCACTGTAGTACATTGTGTGTGAATTTTTACTTGCATGAGTAATTGCGAAACTCCACTTTCATGAATGCTCTTGTTAATATTTTTTTTTGTGCTGGTCACATGAGAAGTGTTTGCAAATTGCCGCCAGAGACTGAAAATATGTAATCCTTGTAACCAATGGTGTCCAAGGGTTTCTGGGATACTTTGGAAGCAGACAAGCACGGTATTGTTCCCATCATCCATTGTCGTCCAAGCACTCTGGTTTTCTTTAAAGTCAAAGTCCTTAGAAAACCAGAGCTGCCACTTTGCAGAGGTTATTGTTGTGAAGGAGATACATGTTCACTAATTCTCTTTTTCACACGCTCCATCCTGCTAGCTACTGTATATGCTGTAGGTGTCCCTGGACAGGGAAGTGGATGAAACCAGGCCAGGCAGGGACCAGCCTCTCTGCAAAAAGCTCCTGCTCAGGATGCAAGGCAGGCAACTATCCAGCCTGACTCAAGGGGGACAGAATTTGGGCCCCCAGGGGTGTGAAGGCACCCCACAGGAGGTGAGACAAGGACACTGAGGAAGGAGCCCTCTGCAGACTGCATGCAAGCATTGGCTGTGGCCGCAACTGCCTGCTTGAGCTGCAGGGCTGCCGTGAAAGAGAGTGTAGCTTGCCATAGGCTGCCTCTGAAATGGAGCTAATCATAACTGAAATTTCCCACCTACTCTATATTCCAGCTGCTTTGGTTTTTTCCCCTCCCTTCTTTGAAGTTCCCCTCTTGTTTTCCTTTCATGGGGTGTTTGGCCTCAACAGTGAAATGTGTTGTTTTGTTCTTTGAAGTTTGGACCATTCTTTTCAGTCACTTCCACATTATGCCTTTGAGAAAGGATCAGACCTATAAAGCTGGTGCTAATTCCACATTAAAATATTCGTAAGGCTGAAGTTCACAGCAAAACGAAACTGAAACCACCATAATTTATGACTAAACATTACCAAGAAACGGCTGCTTAATATGCAGGATTTGTAAAACTTACCAGTTTCTCAGTACTGCTTCATGACTGTCATACGTTAAGCTTCTGTTTTCCCCTGAAGTAACAGAAAATAGCAGTAGGTCTCCTGAAACTGAAGCAGTTAGTTTTTAGGGATCTATATGCAGAAAGATGGACACTGGTAGGTTTTGCCAGCTCTAGGATGTAGCTCCAGCCCTTCAATCCCATGGCTATTGCACATCGGTGATTACTTATAAATTATAAACTACAGAAAGAACAGCATCTGCTTCACATGAAACCCTGCTAAAAATCGGCTTTTTAGTTACATTACCACTTGGCCTGTATTTTTCTTCTCTTCTCTTCAAAAGCACTCTTCCCTGGAAAAACTACGATGCCAGTTTGAGGCAGTATTACAGGACTTTAAATGATTAACTATCATGTAATAAAAGGTGATTAGCAAGATGAAGTGGAGCATTTTGCTTTGAATGAAGTTTTATCTTGAAAAGGAATATTGGAGATTTTTTTTTCCTTTCTAAGAGGAATATTGAATTATTACTTTTTCTCTGAAAAATGCAGGGAATAATGTTTTGTGCAAACTAAATGCCAACTTGTCTTCTACTCTTTATGTACCTTAGTGGTGTTTGCATAGGATGAGGGAAGTGGCTGCACTGAGATGGTTTGGGAAGTGAGATAGGAGGGACAGAATATTTGTGCTTGGTGTGAATAGTGAGCATGGAAGTGTGCATTTTCATGGATCAATAATGGTGCTTAGTAACCAGTTCAGAAGTTACTTTACACCATTTTGAAGTTCAGCAGCATTTGGCTTGGACATTTTGTGATGCTGTAGCATTCATGGCATGCACCAAGCTGCTTGGGTATGGGAATGAAGGCAAAGAGATGTTTGGTACTGCAGGCCTGCATAAACTCATCACCTTTGGTGATCATTTATGATGTTGCAAAGAAATCCAAAGGAATAGTTTGATTAAAACTGAACTTCATGGTGTTAATCCATAAGGATTTTGAGTTGACAAGATGCCAGTTGTAAAACAAACAAACAAACCTCAACAACAGGTATGGTTTCAGTTACTGTGTGAAGAAATTATTCACTGCTGCACGTAGCATCTGGTTAAAAACAGTAAGAGCTTTTTCATGCAGCTCCCCAATGAGATGATTTTCTTTACAAATTGTAAAGCCTCATTTAAAAAAGAAAATGAAGGGTCAGTGTAGGTCTCCTGAAATATTTGGGTTCTTAAACTTGGTTTTCCAGTGTTCGCTAGCAGTCAGCTGAGAGATGATCCTGAAAAGCAATTGCCTAAATTTAACAGCCAGCTATTCTGCAAAAAGGGACTCTGTCCGTGTTAATGAATCACTCTCTACTTGTAGCACCTTTAGATTTCTTCTGATGTTACTTTGAGGCTGTGAGGCCCCTGGTTTTGTCTATAGTGAAACCAGCAGTGAATTTAAACACAGCTGTGACTAGCACAGCCCTTATCTTGGCCCGCACAGCGAGAGACCTGCGTTGTCCACTCTCTGGAGCCACTGGCCACCAAGGAAGCAGCGGGAGCAGGATGGGATCACCAAAAGCAGTGTGGAGCTTTCAGAAAGGCTGTAGGCAGGACTTGGTGCTGAGGTGGGGAGCTTCCAGCATGAGCCATAGTTTCTTTCTGCACCGGGTGAGGAGAGCAGAAAGCCGTGTTTGGGCAAGCCTCACGCCAACGGCAAGTGCTGCTGATTCATAGCGAACCCAGATTCGCAGTAACTGGGCTGTAACTGACGTGCAGATACCGAGGGTTACACTGTGCCTGGCTCAGATAAACAAGAACTTGTCAAGTACTCTGGGAAAAAAAAAATGAAATTACTTTTGGGTGTGGCTTTCCCTTCCCCCCTCTTCCCTTCCCCCCTCTTCCCTTCCCCCTTTTTTCTATATTCTTCACCCCCTATTTTTAATTTCCCCATCTTTTTCCTTTCTCATTCCCCTCATTTCCTTTTTTCCTTTTTTTTCCATTTTTTTTTTTTTTTTTTTAAGTTTCCACCTATTTAATATAACATGAGAAACCTGATGCTTCTCAGAAATCACCTCCCCCATTCTTTCAGCTCTGACGTTGCTGATGTGTAACAAATAAGCCACTTCATCCCAGTTCTTCTAAATTTGTGTCCGTATCATAACTATCAGTGGTTAGAACACCTTCCTGCAACGTTAGGGAAAAAGCTAAAATAGAAGACACCAGCTTGCCTTTGGTAGCTGAGTTGGTTATCTCTGAGCACTGTCTGAAGTCAAGTCATGTGAATTAGCACCTTGCTGTTAGTAAGGCAGAGAGGTGATGCTCCACCTCCTCTGTGTGGTGCCCCACACCTTGTTTGTGTTAGCTCTTGAATTCTTGTAATTCAACTTGCTAACTCAGCAATACCCCCCCAAACTTGTTTTCAGCCATTTTGTAAAACTAAATTGACTCTCTGTGTGATAAAAAAAGCATGAAGCCTGGCTTGTGTTAAGTGTTAGGGATTTGGATCATGAACCAGAGAGAGAGATGGGAGGAAGAACCACAGCCCTCATTTTTACAGCAACAGGGAAATACTAATTTGTTTCAAACCACCTTGTGAAATCATCTGCTAAGAAGAGGCTTGGAGGGTGTTATAAGAGCATTAATGTGGTTACAAACCTCATTTTTGCCATTCTGTGTCTGTGGATAGACAAGACCGTTGGTGCTCCTTACGTTTTTTGTGAGCATCAAATTATATTAATCCTATGCTTACATTATTTGTCTGACTATTATAAGTTCCTTTCATTAGTCTTGGAAATGGGTGGTCATCTTCTAGCTACACGGTGTAACAGTGATGTAAAAACTGGTGACCTCTGCCTCGCCTGCCAATATTCAGAGTGAAAAATTAACAGCTTCATCACCTCAGCACCTGAAAGCAAGCAGGCGGGTTTGCTGCTCATACAGCTCTTGCTGGGGAAGGAGTTGCTGCTGCCTCTTCCCTGCCTGCAGCACTGAGGACCAGGGAGTACCACTGCTGGCTTTTAGGTTGTATGTGGCAGCGTAAACTAGCCCCACTCCATGGCTTTGGCTGAGCAGCATTGTGGTGGGTTACCTTCCTGACCATTCAAAGAATGCCAGAACTAATGACAACTGCTTTGACAGTGCTGTGTTCCTGTATTTAGGGTGACATCCTTATTGTGGTCTTTGTTATGTTGGTAGATGATATGGAAGGTTCTCATCCAGATAAAGCGGAACCAGAAGTGATCAGGTCAGTGCTTCCAAGCTAAGCATGAGCATACCTGCAGACTGCCTGGGCTGCGCTTGGTTCAGCCTCCTCCTCAGCTGTCCAGGCACTCCCTAAGGATGCTATTTGGTTCTTGGGGCTGAGGTGTCTGTGGTGGAGCTCTGAGCCTGCACAACAAAAGTGTGAGCAGTTTGCTGCCCTGTCTCACTCTATGGCTTGCCAAGCCAGGCCCTGAGTCCATACTCACTACCTCCCCTTTTCCCTTCACACTGTCCTCTACAGCACTGTGTCTCTCATTTATTAAGCCTGCTTGGAGATGTCAGCCAAAAGTTGCAGATCCTTAACTGTCTGAATGTCTATGCAGGACGTGGAGTGGAGGAGGTCCTGTAGACAACAGGGCAAGTTTTTGTGTGGGTCAGGGGTTCCCAGTGCCCATCTGCTTTATTCTGTCTTAGCCTGAGCCTCTGATTCTTGGGGCATGGTAGTACTAATGCTGAGGGAAAATCCAGAAGGTAAGGATGAGCCTTCTCCTGAGCTCTGTGTGCTGCCTGTAACTCACAGCTGGGTGGAGAAGGTAGGACTGATGTGTGGCAGTCTGTATTCATCTTTGCCCTCTCCTACTGATAGGATTGCTGGAGCTGTAAACACTTGGGGTGAAACTATTTGTTGCTTGATTTTTTACTTACTGATTGGTTAATGCTGATGTTTTGGTTGGGTTTTTTCAAGTACAGAGATTCTGGTATTTATATGAAGAAGAATGTTCTAGGGCTGTTGTGTAGTATTTTATGGTGCATTTTTGCTTGCTCTGTCAGTCTGCCTGCCTGTCTCCTTTCTTTTTTCTTCTTTTGTTACTTCTTTTTGGGTTTTGTGCCTGCCCCACCCAGATTCCTCAAAGCTAAGCAGGGAGAGAGGGCATGAAGCTGACTCATGACTCTGTTGAGAAAGTAACTGAGGTGCCTTGGTGTCTAAGGCAGGGGAATACCAATGCAGCCCTTTGTGCCGTTTGATAGATGCAAGTGAATTCCCCAGCATAGCTTCAAATTGGTGTCAGAGGATAAGGAAGCCTGGCCCATGCATTGCTAGCCAGCAAAAAGTAACTCTTAACATAATGTGCTGAACACTTCCAAAGGTTTATGGTACCAGAACTAGTATCTAACTTACCTGTCATGCTATATTTATATTGAAAAAAAGGTCCACTGTTTTGGTACTCCTCCTCTCAAACCAGTGTTATCTTCTTGGACAGCTGTTATTTTGCAAAATGATATTTTATTGGGTGTTTTTGGTGTGTAGCTTCAGATGACCTTTATTATGAATTGGTGCTCAAGAGCTTTGGATTTGTCTAAAGGACACCATCATAAAGTTGGTGAGGGATTGTCCAGTAGTTGGACTTTTTGAACAGTTTGCCAGCCCTCTGTATTGCTGTTCATGGTTTATGTCTGCTTTCCAATGTGATCCTGGAGCCTGCACTGTTAGCCCTACCTGTCATCCCCATGGATTTGAATGGTTTAGGATTCAGTTACACATTCAGATCATACGCTCTCTAATAAAAATAGTGGAATATTTTCTGGTCTGTCCTCCAGGCCAAATGACAGGATATTTTTGGTGAACATCTCTTAATTATGGAATTCACTTCCTTTGGACTACCATAAGAAGAAATCAGCAATATTGGGGCTTTTTTAAAGGATACTCTATGGAGTATTATTTGTGTTAGTGATGTTTCTTAGGGTTCATGTGTGTTGTGTTTTACTGCATGTGCTTGATCAGGAAAGGGGAGGAGGTAGAAAGATGAGGCAGAAACAAAGGGTTTGTGTTGGTTTTGGTTTTATTTTTTAATTCACACAATCTAAAAAATGTAGTGTATGAAATAATGAAATTCTTGCAGTGTGCATTTCTCCCCAGCTAACCTGCTACTGCTCAGCTAGTTGAAGATCATGTTTGCCACTTATTTTTCCCTAGAAATGAAATAGGAATAAATACTACATTAAGCTTTAAGTCCAGTTTGTATCTTATTAAGAGTTAATTTTTCTCTTTTGCTTTTAGTTGAAGCATCTTGTCATAATGGAGATGAGACAATGGAAACAATCGAGGCTGCTGAAGCACTTCTCAATATGGATTCCCCTGGTCCTATGTTGGATGACAAAAGAATAAGTAAGTTTTTTATGAAAGCAAATCTAATCTGTGTTTGCCTTGCTTAGTTGTGAAAGAAAGAGGGATTCAGTGCACCATGGTTACATGGAATTGCTAAGATTATTTTGCTTCCAAGTAGCCTTTGTATGCATAGTTTGGCTAACAGAAATCCAGTGTTGTAGACAGTGATTTCATTGCTTAGCCAGAGTTGAAGAGGTAAGGAGAGGTGAAAAAAAAAACTCTGAAAAACAAGCAGAAACAGCCTTTTAAAGTTCTTGTGACTCTGTGAAAATATTCCTATTGTCCCTTTCTCTTAAGCAACTATGTTTGACGCAACTGAAGATGATGATATTGTGTCTCCTATTACACACGTGTCAGTCACGTTTGATGGGATCCCTGACGTGGTGGCAGTTCACCAAGCCCCAGACCCTTACGCTGAGTCACCAGAGACTCCAGAACTTGAACAACCAAAGAAGAAAAAAGGTAAGATGCTACTGGAGAACAGTGGTATGGAGTTAGGAGAGCAGTGGGTGGCATGCTTGCCTCCCCTGGGGGTGTCTGGAACCATTTTGGGTGTCAATATGACTGAGCTAGAAATTTCGCAGCTAGAAAGACAGAGGAAACATTTTCTTACTGGGTAGTGTGAGCACAAGATGCTAGTGCTTAGATACTAATGACATTGAAGAGGTAGCAAAGATGGCATATCCCATAGGAAACATGAATCTCTGCTTGTTCCTATTATGTATATATACATATATATATATATATGGAAGGTGTCCCTGCCCATGGCAGGGGAGTTGGAACTAGATGATCTTAAGGTCCTTTCCAACCCTATTCTATGATTCTATATATAACTACAGTTTCTTCTTCATAGCAGAATTGCAGTACAAGCTATAGAACTTTTGTTACTATGAAAGCTACTTTAATTAGCTCTTATTTAGCTTCAAGTAAGAATATGGGATGTGAATGAGAGGTGTTTTAGCTTTTGTTAAATATGAATTATTTAATTTTAGGTGGTTTTAAAGTAGCTGCATGCTGTAGTAAGCATTAGTCCCATTTATGGTAGTAACATTTACACAGCAGCCACTGAGTGATGCTCCATTGGAGTTGGTACTGTGCCAGGGGGTAATGAAGTGGTTTTAGTCAGACTTTCTGCTCCTGTTTTCCTACCCTGCTTCAGCATGGATCCCACCAGAGGTCCTGAAGCTGATGTCTGCAGGTAGGTAAGTCATGCAGGGCCAGCAGATGTGAGGTGTTGTTACAACAGATTTTTAATAAAAGAAGAAATCAAGAGAGTTATGTTTCTGGAGCTAATCCTGGAACTGAATCAGAGCACGAGGACCTTGACAGGTTCCCCTGTGAAATGAAAGCCTTTCAGAACAGGGCTCCTGCTACCCAGCCATACTCCTACTGACTGAGAGTGCATTTTTACTGCTGCTTTTGCTGCTAGTTCTAAACATTGGGAGTCTCTAGTCTGTGAGAGAGAGCACATTGGCCTGTGGAAATCTTGGGGAAGCCCCTGAGCCCCGTGTGTGTCATGAGGTCTGGCAGGATGGGTGTGGGTTGGTAAATCTCCCATTCCCCTAAGAAAGCTGAACTGAAACTGCTGTGGAGGAGAGCTTTACCAGCAGCTGCCTCAAGAGTGCTGCTGGGGAAGCTACTGTGCTGTGCACAGTACTGTGAGATAGCCACTGTAACAGGGTTTTAAACTGTTCTTTTGGGTTGTTTTTTTCTTCTTTTTAATCATAGAATCAACTAGGTTGGAAAAGACCTTTAAGATCATCAAGCTCAACTCAGGACTGCCAAGTCCAACACTAAAACAAGGAGCTGCTGTCTGCCACATATTTAACCTCTTTGGCTTGATGTTTTCATACCCTCTTTCATGTTGTACTTCTGCTTTCTCCCACTCCTTCCTCCTCCCTAGCTGTAGGTTAGAAAACCAGTTGCTTCACAGCATATGTATGTGTTCCTCTTTGACAGTTACCTCAGATAGGAAAATAAACTAGAAGAGATGCATCAGCTTAGTGTTTCAGTAACAACTAGACACCAAAGTTGAGACTTCATGAGGTGGATGGTACGGTCTGAGTGATGTTGAAGTGTTAATTCGAAGTGTCCAGGCATTTGTAAGGCATTGATGTGCCAACAGTTGCTGCAAAATGTTATTGATTTTGTAGTGTTCTTTAGGGTGACATGCAGTGTAGGGGTGAGGTTCTTTTGTCTGGTTGTTTATTTTCTTCCTATTTTATTTTCATAAGTGCAGTCTCTTTCCCTTCCTTCCATCAGTTTTGTGGCACAGCAAAGGGCCACGATCATTTAGCCCTATCCATACCACTCATGATTTTATAGACTTCTAGCATAATATAACCATCAGCTAAACTTACAGGGTTGCACTGTGCAGAGTGTTGCCAGCTAAGCGAGCCAGAATGGCATTGCCAAGTAGAGCTCCTCCAAGAAAATGTTCTCTAGAAGTGACAGGGTGATTTCACTTCCTCTCCTTGTGGCCTTACTGCTGCAGCAGAAGAACTGTATCCACCCATCTGTGCCACTCCAAACCCATGTTCAGTGTGATGTTTGCACTCATAAATGTCTGAGCACTGAGCTGCTGAACTACAGGGCAGAAAGACAGGATAAACAGAGTCATGTCAGATGAAGAAACTTGGAAATTTACTATGTTAATTCCTTTAGTCTCATTTTTGCTATGGAAGGAACCTGGCAGTAGGTGATTACAAAAGTTCTGTAGACATTATATTTAGATATACACTATTCATTAGGGGTTTAAATATTCTTTTTTTTTTTTTTTGCTCTTTTTTAACAAACTCCACTGAAAACTGTGCAAGAAAATGTATTGAACTTTTTCTGGTGTGGTATAAAATACTTAATCAGGGTGAACATCTCACTGTGTACATATCACATTAAGTTGTAGCATGAATTTCTAACCCGACAAACTCTGGCAACCATGGAAATAGGAAAGTGGAAATACCAATTATAAATTCAATTGGCTATGTAAAAATTGCAGTAGTCCCACCTTAAGGCTCGGCCGTTGCACATACTTCATCCTTCCTGTTTGTAAAAGTCTCTCCTAAAAAGGAATTTAGTGATGTACTTTGAAAGGTAACAGTCATGCTCTGCTGAACCAAAGGAGGAAGTGTGCTAATGCTTAATGTGCTATCAGAGAGTATCTTCTTTTAAACAAAGGAAACTGTATCTTGTGTGTCTCTGTTGGCTATTTTTTTGATGGTATCAGTCAGTGCCTGGAGATTATAGTTCACAGTGTAGTTTAAAGCCATCATCTTAAGTACCTCTAGCCCAGATACAGAGCAGTAACATCAATACCTTTCTGTAAATGAGTTTCACGTTCTTCGCTGATTTATGATTGTCTATGGGTTTTTGGTAGAAAATTGTCCAAATAGGATGTCCTGAACTAGTGTAGGCTGAAATAGGAAAGCCTGGAATTGCTGAAGTAGTATTCATGTTAGTAGCCTAGGTTATCCCTAATCAGAAATGCATAAAGTATATGTGATCAGTCATGAACTAGTTAGCCCTCATTAGTCATGAGCTAGTTGAGCCCTTATCCACTTCTTTTCTTTTAAGATCTGATCTTATTTGGACACAAGGTAATTAATGACATCAAAATAACACTCTCCACTCCTTAATGGCATACATTTACACCTGCGCAAGAGGGAAAACAAGATGAGCATCCAAGAGTCTTCCAATGACACCTCTCTGAGAGCAGAAAAGTGCTTAACCAAAGTTACCCTGAGGGACTACTTGTTCAGTAGAAGCTGATCTATACAAGAGTGACTTCATCTAGACATTGTAGGGAAACCAGACATTTCCGCAATCAGTAATGGTGAGTGGAACAAAGCTGCTGAAAATGTGTTAGTTTCTTATCCTTTCATATGGTGATATACGAAAGAAGAACAGTGCGGTAGGATTTCCTTCCTCCCATCTTCATTGAAATCACGGAAGACATTACTGTCCAAGACAGTTGTTGGACTTTGTGTTCCATCTTCAGTCATGAATCTGTCAGATTAGCAGACAGCGCAGGCTGGCACTGAGCATTTTTTTCAGAGGTAGTAAAAAAGCCTCTCTGCAGCAGAATCATTTCCTTACTAAAATAGCCTTTAGAACCAAAACCAAAGTGGAACTTTATAGTTCACGGGATTGCACAGGCCTATTGGTCTTGCCTTAGACATCAACTCTCTGGAAACACATTAAATAGAGAAAAAGAAAAATATTTTTGTTTAGATCTTTAATTCTGACAATATGCTACTTAGATTAGAAGTATGTTTCTCTGAGTCCTTTATCTGCTTGATCTATTCTGCCTCTCAGAAGAGCAAAGGTAGTACGTGAATAATTTAGGTTTTATCAATGTACAAAAACCTGCAAAAGCTGATAAATTTTTATATCATAAGAAAGCTCTGAAAGTTCCTGATTAATTACATTACCTGTAAAAGCTGCCATTGCAGGGAATGAAAACTAATGAAGGAATAGGTTCAAGGTTTTATATTGAAAAATGCTTCGGCATGACTTACATTTTTTCTCCAGTTATATTTAGGTAGTTGATTCCTCAACATTTTTAAATGCATACTCTTCATTCTTGTCATCAGTTGTAACTAACTTCTTTCTATCAGTCTTCCTCATCAGAGACAGCCACTGTGCTTATGACTTTAAAAACTGGCATTTTTCGGAGCCTGTTACTGGTTCTGCTGGTCTTAACAAAGTAGTGGCTTTCCTTTACCTGTAGCCACTATTGGGAAAAGTGTCTTCTACACATTTCTCAGAAGAGGTGAAAAATGTTTTCTTCATGTGGCAGTGTAGATTGCTGCTATCAGTGGACACCTGCAAGCTATGAAACAAGCAGTCTTGTTTTATCCTGAAATTCCATTTTGTTAATGAGTGAACAAGAATGTACTCTGTATTTTATCTAGTTTTTCCTGTTTAAACTCTTGCTCACAGTTAACAGTTTATTCTTCCTAACTCATAGTTTTTAAGTATCCTTAGGAGTACTTAAGAAGCCACAGAAATTTCCAAGGGACATGGACTTCGGAGAAGTGAGCATAATCTTTACCAGAAGTGAACTGAGCATACAGGGCCTGATCCTGCTGTAGAAACTCACGTTCAGCATAGAATGGAGCTCTTACTAGAAATGGAATCCTCTTTGAATTGGGAAAACAGATCTCTTCTCTTTTTAGGTCCTTGTTCTTTGTTATTTCCCTTTTTTGTTTTTAAGCTGCAGTTGACTTACTAGTGGTTTATTTCAGGGAAGAAGTCAAGACCACCTCGTCCTGAGTCCCCTACTACAACTCCAAACATATGTGTGAAAAAGAGAAACAGAGATGGAAAAGGTAAGTTGAAGAGCCGTTCCTGAAGTTTTTAAAAGAACGTTGTTTCTGAGGAGCCACACTCTCAGGGTGTAAAACCAGGTCTTATGCACAGGGGTGGCTAACATCTCATCTTAAGGCAAGTAAATAATGAGTGCACAAGATTTCCTGGTGCAATACCCAGTTCCTAGGCAGAATAACATATTTGTCAATTTATTTGCCAGGATTCTTGGAAACTCTTCAGCCCCTGCGGAGGCTGCTGCATTCTGAGTGAACTCTTGGAGCTTGCTTTGCATTGTATTAGTCTTTCTTGGGCTGTGGTTATTTTGACAGATGATCTTTGGAAATGTTTTCCATCTGTTGTGTCTAATTCTTCATGAGGAGCTAATCAAGGCTGCCAGTTGGCAGCAAGAAGTACCAAGGCCTGAATTTTGAGGAAAGTTATGACGTAGCTTGAAGACTTTGGCAGAAAACTTGGGGTTTTGATACTCCTTTCATTCCTCCTGTGTTTAAAAGGAAGAAAGAAAATAAATACCACATAACTGATGCAATAAATCATTTCTTCCACACTGAACTGTTCAGTGCTGCCTGCCACTTTTGTCTACAACTTGGTTGCTTTCCTGTGGGGTCCAGCACCCATACCTGTGCCTGGGCTGGCATCTGAATGGCAGTCTGATGCCCTGGCACCCACTGAGTTATGCTGTGCTCAGAGAGGCAGGAGCTGGAAATGTGCCTCCCCTGTGGCGCCACAAGTGCCTGCATGCACGTCTGAGAGCTGCATGCATGAAGTACATGCCAGGATAGAAGCCCAGCCAAACTTGAAAGGTGGTAGCATAAGACATGAGACTCTCCTGAAATCAGAAAAATCACTACACTGACAAACGAGTTTGGGATTTTTTTTTTCCTATTGCAGAGGGATTTTCTGCAATAACAGAAAAAAACCAAAACCCCATTGGCAAGCACTAAATATCTAACAGGTTCATGCAATTCTGAGTACACATTGCTGTTTTGTTTTGTTGTTTTTAATTAAAACCGAATTTTTAAGTAAAAATGAAATAAAAGTATCAGAGGAACCTCCCAGTAGTGCTCAAATGAAATAATAGAGAATATTAAAGCAGCTAGCCACAAAATTAAAAGGCAGAAAAGAGTGTAATGTTTCTGTTGATGGTAGCAAGGGTGCACTATTTTTCACATTTGTCCATTGTTACAAAATTGCTAATTCAGAAGGAATTTAAAAGAAGCATGTTGCCTGAAACTGTTGCCTGTTATGGAAAAGCTACAGGAAAAGCGTTTGGTTTGCATTTTGAGGAACACAGAATTAAAGTAAAAGGGATATTAATATAACTGGCCATGGCAGGGAAGCTGCTAGAAAACCATGAGAGTTGCCCGTCTTTCAGTATCCACAATGTTCCCCTAAAGGGAACATGTATGCCGAAGTACCAAGCCCCCCATAGAATTATTTGATGTAAAGCATGGAGAAAACTGAGTTTTCTGTGTATTTCTTTGGCCTCCGTGACTTGGGGGGAGGGGTGTTAAAAATCCTGCCTGAGTAAGGCAGACCTGGTTTTTCACAGACAGTCCTCGTCACGGTGGTTTTTCAGTGGCTAAGCAGTGACAGATTTTCAGCTTGCCTTGATGTAGCTGAGCACTTTTAGTCTAGACTGCAACAAAAGCACCCTGGATTAGATGATAAGTAGCTGGGAATGCTCTCACTCCTGGCTGACATTGTGTCTTGCCTAAACAGTCTTAACCTTTGCCTTCTGGATATCCAAAGGCAAACCGGCTGACCATTTTATGCAAGCAGGGAGATACATGTTGCAAAGGCAGTGTGGTTTCTCTGGGGGTGCTTGCTTTTCAAGCTCCCTCCTGCTGAAGGAGTTGCTAACTTTTTGCACTACCGTGCTGATGACTTCGCTGAAGATTTGCAGAGTACAGATTATTGTGCAGGAGTATGGGTGGTATAATGTGTAAGACCCCTCTGGTTGAAACCAGTTCAGACTGGTGGTAATTACAGTTGAAAAAACTACCGGGTTAAATTGAAGCTGACAAAAGAGATTCTGTCCCCTCTGATGCACCAGCATCCTTTTTGTGAACCTTCAGTAATCTCCACATGCTGTCCTTGCTGTGTTTTTGCACAGCTACTTGTGCGAGGTGATACTTTCATACAAGAAGTTTCTTCTTCCTTTCTCTGACTAACAGCATTTCACTAAGAAGCTTATGTGCAGCTTTAAGCATCCAAAAGAACATTAAACAGTAAAAGCCTTTAAAAAAGCAGGTGTCCTGGGTTCAGCAGTAGCAGTCATTTTTCTCCTTAGTAGCTGGTGCAGTGCTGTGTTTTTGACTTTCAGCCTGGGAACAGCGCTGATAACACCTATGTGGGTCTAATTAGTTGTATGAGTTTAGACTCCCTAAATGTGCTTTCGGGAAAAAAAAAAAAACGATATGCAAATTTTGTACTAGTTTTAGGTATTCATAATCTGTGATTTTAATACTGTTTCTTTATACGTGGTAAACACTGAGCAGATGTGATACATTTCCGTATATGTGTTTGTGCCTGCTTGTTTGTAAAGTGAAATTTGAATGTTTGCTACCACCAAGTGCAAGTGCTCACTGGTTTAAAAAAGAAAATAATAATCTGGTTTTGAAGCTTATTCTTGAAGATTTGCCAACCTCAACATATGCCACTGGTCATGGAATCATAGAGTGACAGTTTCAAAGGGACCTCGGGGATCATCTAGTCCAACCTTTCTAGGCAAAGCATGATCTAGACTAGATGCGCCAGCACCACGTCCTGCCAAACCTTATCAGTGCCCAACATTGGGAAATCCAGCACTTCCCTGGGGAGATGATTCCAATGGCTGATTGTTCTCTTATGTCCAATTAGAATCTCCAAAGCCAATTGGAATCCCCATATGATTGCCCTATATAAATGTAATAGTTAAAAGTAAGGCTTTCTTTTAGTCTTTAAAAGATTATAATGCCTCAATGAACAAAGTATTTAAGCAAGGGCTTAATTTCCAGCATTTTCAGAGGATGGACCTGAACACATTCGCATTTAAGGTAAAGCAGTAGTGGCTGCTTCTGGATTAAGCTGGAAGGAACTATACATGTAGGTGACTAATACTGTCTGACATTGGTGATCAGAACAGGACTGACTGTAGGTTGACTGGTACCTGACTGTGTAGGTTAGACCATTGCTATAGTGTTAGGGCACCGAGATTATAATAAAAAGAATCCCTTCTCATGCCCTTTCATCACTATTTCTTAGTCCTGATGGTATCTTGATGATATATGGCAGTCTATTTGGAAATATATCAGCTTATTATTTTTTTTAGATTATTTACATAATGTAATGTGTAACATGATACATAATAAAATATAGTCAACTAATGGGTTTTTTTTGGTTGTTGTTTTGTTGTTTTTTTTTTATTCCCTTTCCTGAAATACTTTCATTTTAGGAAATACAATTTATCTCTGGGAGTTTTTACTAGCACTGCTCCAGGACAAAGCTACATGTCCTAAATATATCAAATGGACTCAAAGAGAGAAGGGCATTTTCAAACTGGTTGATTCCAAGGCTGTGTCCAGGTTGTGGGGAAAACACAAAAACAAACCTGACATGAATTATGAAACAATGGGTAGAGCTCTCAGGTATGTGCATTTTCAGTGATGACTGCTTTTGTTGCCTTAGTGTTTGCATGCATTAAATGCCTCATCTAATTTGTAAGGACAGAAAAGATTTAGTATTCTATCCCTTCACCTCAGTGTGTACAATTTCAAATTGTCATGTTAATTTGTAAATAAAACTGAAGTAGAGCTCTCCTGTCCTATTCCCTTTGCTTTGTTGTTGCTAAAATGTCTGTGCTGTCTGGTGAATAAGCTTGAATTCAGGTAACTGAAAGAACTGTATGAGTCAAGAGAATTGCAAGTTTCATGCAACTTTTAAAGAGTAGGAGTTGATAGCAGAGGTGCCAAGTCACGCAGTTCTCTTTCTCCTCGAAGTTATCTGAGGTTGAAATTAAAAGGTGACAAGAAATACCAGTAAAGAAATTGTTTGAGGAAAAAAAATAGACAATTAAATTGGCCATTCCTTTATAATGAAGAAACTAGGCACTTAAAATATTGTTTAGTTGTTACTGCTGGTCTTATTTTCTGGGGGGTTTGTTGCCTATTCTGTTGCTGTTTGGGGTTTGGCAGAAAACACTGTATAACTTTGATGTATGTATACCTTAAACAGATACTATTACCAAAGAGGAATACTGGCTAAAGTGGAAGGTCAGCGCCTAGTATATCAATTTAAAGAAATGCCAAAAGATCTCATCTATATAGATGATGAAGATGCTAGTCCTAGCAGTGAATCATCAGATTCAACTCTGCTCCCAACTGCTGTGGCCAGTAGAAACCAGTCGGGCAGATCTAGAGCATCTGCAAATGCGGGAACAAAGGGGGGATCAACCACCGTGGTAAAAACAGGGAATTCAAAGCCTGTGAAGCTGAAGGAGCAAGTAGAAATTGTACAGCAGCAGACATCCAGCTCCACTTCAGAAGTTTCAAGGACAACACAATCTCCACAGCCAGTGCAACACACTCAGCTTTTTCGGACAGTTCAAGTAATGCAGCCATTGCCGCCCGTCACAGAAGAACAGGCACCTGCAACCAGTAATACTCCAGATGAACCATTAAGTCCCTCGGTTCAGAATGTAAGGTAAGAAAATGTACAGAAATAAATGTATGAATGATAATAAATTTACTGGATGATGGCTAGATAGACTGGATTCTTGGCTATGCTTCCAAAAAGTGCTCATCCCCCCATTTGGCTGAAGTGAAGCGGTACCTTTGTGGCTGATCCTAGGAATTGGGAGTTACTATATCACACTACGATGTGTACACCTGTAAGTGCTCTGCCTTTGGTGGAGGGTAGTGCATCTTTCTTGTGGTATTAGGCCTGATGCAAATCCTTTTAGAGAGGAAAACTACACAACTTCTCTTTCAGATTGGTATTGTCAATTCTGTCCCACAGCAGAGGCAGTGTTTTCTGTTGTCTTCACATTTGCATTACACACATTGGGTCTGCCTGAGGCCTTCAAAAACATTTCCCTTCTTGCTTCTTAATTTTTCTTCTTAAGATTTTTTTTGTCATCTCTTTCATCTTTTGTGTTGTCCCCGCTACAACAAGGGAAAGCTCCATGTTATCTGCTCCAGCATTTTGTTGCTGTTACAAGAGCATGTTCTTTTGAATTTAGAAAACAATTAATAGAATAATCTCATGAGAGCTGTGTATCTTCAAAGTATTTTGGGAGACAGTCATGCTTCCATGCTTAATTTCTAAGTCAACTGGCTAACACTGCCTTTAAGCATCATAGAATCATAGAATGGTTTGTGTTGGAAAGGACCTTAAGATCATTCCAACCTCCCTGCCATGGGCAGGGGTCCCTCACACTAGACCATGTTGCTCAAGACTCCTTTTCATCTACCCATTAGTAGCAGCATCCTAATTGAAATGGCTTTAAAACCAATTACTTAAGCCTGGTTTTACGCTTGCCTGAGGCATCCCCTGATGGAGCTTGTTCATCTCCACTGACTACAAAAGACTTAAACCAAACAAATGTTCTTGTAATCAAGGCCCCTCACAAGAATGTCAGAGTTATATAAGGCAATTCTGGACCTTAAAGCTGTTGCAGAAAAGCTTCAGGATATAATTCAGGAGCTGCACATTCTCAATGAAACATTGCTTTTTTGACATTTGCTGTGGTAACATCAGTGTTACAGGGGTTGCCCATTTGTGCTGCAAAATGGCTATAATGCTGTTTCCTGACCCCTTCCTCTAGTCTTTCCTTTGAAAATTACATCCAGAGGCACCAATAGATTTGGAGTGGTACTGACTATCTGGGGTTAATCATGCAATTTTGTCAGAGAGTAGTAAATAGTGATGCTAATGACAGCAAATAATTCCTTCATTTCTAAAGAGTAAGTTTTGCTCTCATCTCTGCTAGAGGGATGCTGTAAAAGCCAGTCAGTTATTAAAACTCCAGTTACATAAAAGGAAAATCCAGACTAGCAATAACAGCTAGGTTTTTCAGAAGAGCTGAAACTGTTTAGATCAGCCTCCAGTGACTGATATAATAGAATCAATAGAAAATGCTTCAGGGGATAACCAAATAGTAGAGGAGGCTGAAGTCTTATATATAGGAAATGACAACCTGAGACTGCACCTTCAATCAAGAAAGTTACACTGTCTTTTCTTTCCCTGGGTTTAAAAACCACTAAACTTTAAAATATGCCAGGACTTACTAGTTTGAATCCCACTATTTTTTATTTCTTTAAAAATTATGAAATGGTTTCATTCACTCTGCAGCATGAAAAACCCACACTGAAAAGAGAAATTCATTGGTCAGTAAAGGCTGCAAGGAAATAAGTATATTGGCAAAAATATTTTTCTTAGTTACTGATAGGCACTGTAATACAGAGTGGAAAGTTACCATTTTTAAGTAGACAATATCTGTTTTCATTTGTCTTTTAATTCTAAAATGTATGTTTTGCAATCAAATGGTGTTTTGCTTATTGTTCAAATCAACTAGAATTAGTTCAGGATTCACATGGAGGGGAGGGTCATATTTGTTCAGAAGTTTATGCGAAAGATAATTGCGAAAATTTGACACCCCCCCCAAAAAAAAAAAAGTTTGGAATTAATTTAGAAAATTAGTAAAAATCTGCATCAAAGTGATGTCTTGTAAGTTTTTAAAGGTGAGGAATGGAACTGATCTGTACAGTGGAGTCCTGCAGTTTCAGGCTTGGTGAGGGATTTAATTACTTGTAAAAATTGAATAGGACAACGTAGTGAAAGGAAACAAGTACAGATGTAATCGAAGCTATACAGTGCCATTTAGCTCAGTAGAATAATGCTATTAAACATTAATAGGGGGAAAGTTCAGCAGTTTGCCGAGTTAAATAGCTGTAAGCTAGACCTGCACTGGATTACATAGCAAAATCAGAATCAATAATATAGATGGTGTAAAAAAGGGTAACACAAACAGAAGTATCTGTAAGACATAATAAGGCAGGCAGTAAGTCCAGCCTAACATTTGGAAAGCTGCTCAGTGACATGATGACATCCAGTTATTGCATTATGGTATTTCATAATCAGACCTTGGGCAATCAGCTAAGGGGGAAAAAAAAAAGTAGAGATGATACATGTGAAGTTCAAATGAAGCAAAAGCCTGAAGAGTTTGGTGTTGTGTCTCTTCTAATCTTGTTTGCAACTTAAAACAATATTCCATGAAAGCTTCAATTGCATTTTCCTTGGCCAAGATAACAAAGTGAAGGGGAAAACAAAAGATCCATTGGATGTTTTCAGTACAGTTTGTAATCACTGAATGGTGTAGAGTGGTGCTAATTAAGAAAGAATGTACTGAGGTGTCTAAGCAATTGGAGTGAAAATAAAGACCACAAGCCAGATAGTTTTGGTCAGGATGAGCCAAGCTGCAAAACAAGGTGCTGCTGAGTCCTGCACAGTGGTCACTGCCCTTTCCAGGCTCCAAAAATATAATTTATGCCAGATAAAGGTGAGAATTTCTGCTCTGTTTCAAAATGCAAACTTCCAATAGCCTCGTGGGGTAGATGGTACACTGAACAGTTTTGTGAGCATATGTTTTTAAGTCTTTTTTTATAATAAGGCTAAAACAAAGGAGCAGGATTTGAGGCTTGTTTATTCAAACAGCTATAAATCTCTAGCAGCTGAATGTGTTTGTGTCACTTTCTGATTTGCTGCAATGGGGCTTCTATAAGGGCTGAAATGACTTGAAAATGTACAGCAAGTATGATTGCCGTTACAGAGTAAGAGCTGACAAACCTGATTTAGGGTTGTGGTTGGAGTAATTTTATAGTAGTTTTATAAGAAAGCATGAGGACAAATAGCAGTGTTGGTTGCCAGGTGTGTTCACAGGTTGGGACATGTAGCAACCAGGGTTTGAGAATGATGCTCAGGAGGTTTTCTGATGCATACTAGGTAGTGGTTGCACTCTGCCTTGAAGCATGAACATCTTGGACCCATACAGTTTGTTTTATGCAGTGCATTTCTAAAGTTTTATTCATACACATGTTCTTCCCTATTCTTCATGGAAATAAATGGTCTTCCCTCTGCAGCAATTTGCTTCTGTTGTGTTGTGAGAAGAAAACAATATAAAGAAAATATTGAGGATTTCTGAGATCAGAACAATTGGCTTAACCATATCCATCAGGGAAGAAGTTGGAACATGCAACTTCTCTGCTGAGGGACTTGGTAAAAGAATCATGTTTGAGAAATGTTGTGGAGGGCTCATGTCACCATCCCTCCCCAGCCACAGGCAGCATTGCCTGGTAAGATCTACTCCCAGATGGTTGCTGGGAGAGCGTGGCAGCCACTCCCCTTTGCATTTCTCGAAAAAAGGGGCTTGCCAGTGAAAATCAGGAGTTGGCTTTTCAAAGGAGACAAGCAGTGGCTTTATTTATAGCTGCAGAAAGCTCGTGCAGAGTTTTGTGTACTTTAAGGGGAGGCTGGTGTCGGACTTAGAACTGGAACATTCTGGGCTTGGTGGGCTTTCTGTACAAGTTTTGGTGCTGCTGTATATAGAGGAGACAAGGAGAAGCATTCCTCATGAGGGATAGATGCCTCTTCTTCAGCCCCAGCGTTTAAACAGAAAGGCTGTGATGTGGTGCTGACCCAGGCTTGGGAAACAGGAGCAGGGTCAGATCATACCAACTGGGTTTTGGTGACTCAGGAAGACTCTAGTATCACCAGTGGGAATATTGAGAATTGCAGACTCACTGCTATTCCACAGATCTAACTGCTCTGGCTCAGTGGATGCAAGTACAGTCACTGCCGTCTCCAGTTGTTTAGCTGGGAGATTAATTTGGCAATATGTTTCCAGTAATAAGACAAAACCAAAAATGCCTCTGTGGATGAGCATTTTATTTCTAACTTTTCCCAATGAGCCAGCTTTTTTAAGGAAGAAAAAGAAGTCTCTTTGAATTTAGCACTTGTGAAATGGTTCTGTTTAAACCAGAATAACTGACAAGTTTAACCAGAGTGTCTGGTTTAGTGGAGTAATTATTCTTTTAGCTTGGAATTCAGAAGGCACCAAAGTAGTCCTGGGATTCAGCTCCATGTTCAGTAGGTCATTCTGAGAGTAAAGGACATCCTTTCTGTTGCTTCAGAAAGTGTTCCGCTCCTGTAAGGCTAGGGACTTCTCTAGGACATCATTCAGTGCCTGCATTTGGGCAATTAAATTTATCCCTTAAATGACTAGGGCTGCAGATAGAAAGAGATGCGTTTCTATTTACCTTCAGTCAAGGGTAACAGTGATCTAAGATGGAGTGCCTTTTGTGAGGAGTGACTAGTCTTCATGTTATTAGCAGTTCAAAGAAGATTATACTGCGAGTAATTAAAAATTACAAGTCTCTTTGTTATTGAGTGCATGGGACATAACTGAATCTTCTAGCTGGCAGCTCTATACACCAAGAAACTTGCAATTAGCTGAATGCTCACAGATGCTGTGTGATGCTTTAGCAGACTTCAGATTTTGAACACAATGTTTCTATCAAAATTCAGTTTATTGTTTCTTTTCTATATTTTCACATTGTCATTGTGGTAGCTTGGAGAAAGCATGTTAGAAGACCAGTATCCTGACTCTGTTCTGTAGCTGGGGGAAAAGCTAATACAGACCACAGAGGACAAGTGGGATATGCTTTGTGTGTTCGCTTCTGAACTGGAGAGCTGCTACATGATGAATCAGCCACAGCTTTCATCTTGACCTTTTTGCAACCTTTGAGGTAGAAAACGTTGCAGTAATTCATCCTGAAGGTGACAAAGCATGGACCACAGTGGCAAGATGCTAATTCAAGAGGAGAAGGAAGTAGCTGAAGGTGAAGCATGTTTTTTTCTGGGCATGAGCATTCTGTGTAAGAACAGTGATGAAGCCAGCAATATGCCAACACAGTGGATTGGTCCCAGTAAGCAGAGAGAATTATCTTTGAAAGTCGTGCCTACCCCAAGCAAATGCATATGCCTTCTGCTGTTGTTCCATAATCTGTTTCTGTATCCAGGCTGTGATGTGCTGGTGGTCTGACTGTAGCTATGCTGATGCTGAAATACTAGACAGATTTGTCTAGCATTATTTTATCAACTCTGAAAATGCGATTACAGCTGGTATTTCAAATGAAGTGTCTTTATCATGTGCCATATACAGACGTTAGCTTGTGTAAATTGTGCAGTGAATGTCACCATTATGTTCTGTAATCGTGCTTTACACCCTGTGTTGGTTTTGCTCGAACTTGCATAATCACACAGACACAGGGAGGCACTCTGGCACCGTTTTACTGGGAGTTTTCAGTGACCATCTGCTTTCAGTCCTTTTACCCTGAATGAGAATGAGAGTCAAATCTGCAAGATGTCAGCTAATGTAGCCCATCACTCCTGTAGGTTATGCTGAATAAAAACTGTCACAGGCTTCAGTCTCACTAAGGAGCTCACGAGGGCTCTCTGGGACTTGATGGTGAATGAGTGAAGGAATGCAATGCCAGCTGAGGACTTCTAGATAATCAGAAGCAACTGCTGGCTAATACTTGGAAAGGTTGATGTTGATCAGCCAGCATCAGTGCACGTGCTTCGCTTCTGTTTGCAGCTAGACAGTTGTCTTCTGTCAGTGCAACAAGTTAGGTCTTCATGCTCCAAAGGCAGGTCTGCAGTAGAAACTCTCCAGCACACCAACTAGCTGATACTTGTGGATCTGGCTCACTGCTGCTGTAGCTTTCCTCAAAGGAAGAGAAGTAGGTGATTGTTGCAAAGAGCTGATCTCTATCATCTCTTAAGTGCAGGCTTGACTGTTTCAAGTTTCAGGGTGGTGAAGAAAATCCCCTTCCTGAGGGAAGTGTTAGTCAGAAATAGGCTGATGTGATCTCAGTGAGCTTCTACAATACTCATTTAGCTTACAGCAGGGTGTGTTTCTCAGAACGTATTTACAATAGGGACAGCAAACATTTTGATTTGATTTTCCTGCAGCTGAGACCTTCTCTTAAACCCATTTCTGATGTAGTATCTGTGGTAGGTAGGAAGAAGGCTGCTTACAGCAGAAAGGACTTCAAAGTCATCTAGACAGATTTTGTTTCAGGTGAGCATGCAGTTTTGAAAAACTCTGGGAAGAAGAGTGTGAGACTGCATGGGTCAGTAAAAAGGACACCGTGCTTGAGAGTTGAGGCCTCCATCTCTGTCCTTATGATATGAAGAGATTATCTTGTCCACGCAAAGCTAGACAAGAACAGGCAAGTTCTGCCCTCCCTTCGGAGGAGGCTGTGTTCAGTCAGGGCATGAAGGCATCAGGTGCCTTTCTACCTCTCATGGCCATTTCCCCCCAGATTACCTAAGCAGCTCCTGTCTGCGTTGCTTCCTCTGCAGAAGGGCCAGTGGCTATGGGGCAGTGTGTTAGGGTGAGGTATTGATGAGACTGCTGATGACTGAGGATCATGTATGTGAGCACAGCTGTGGAGGAGAGCTCCTGAGATGTGTTTGGCTGATGCTTCCTACAGTACCCCAGAAGAGACTGCCTCTCAACTACGGCATCTGAATTGGTTCTGAAAAGCACATCCCACCCCCTCACCTCCCTCAAGCTCTTCCTAGCTTGCCTCAGTGAGCTGTTTGCAACCAGCTAGCTGAACAAACTGGGAAAGTCCCTGGAAATCTGCTTGTTTATCTTGAGGCCATCATTTTCCATATAGGTGTAGATTGAACATGTATGTTGGAGAGGGAATTCTCTTCTGTTACCGCTATGTATTTCTTAATATTGCCTTGTTTCATTTTCTTTTTGTGGTGTAGAATACCTTGTTTACCTTGGCTTGTAGCTTCAGGTTTTGAGTTGTTTTTGGTTGTTTTTTTTTTATCTTTGCCTTTTCTCCATTTCATAAATTTCACAGAAATTACCATGAATAAACTTGTTTTTCCTGCCTGTCACTTACTGTTTGCTTTATCACTAGTTACCTCTTGATGAGCTCATATGATGTTGCACAATTCTTGTCTGTTAACAGTACCAAAAGGACCAAGAAATAGATGATCATTTTCTGCCAAGCTAAAATGACTTTAGGGGTTTTGTCATTCTTTTCTCAGATGTAACCAGATGGCTTTATGGCAGTATTTCCTTTTCTTCACTGTTGCTCAATGTTCTTGTTCTTTCTGTAACCTCAGCAGGAACTTTTGAAGTAATCACCCAATGGATTTGTACTTTAGGGTAGGAAGGGCATTAGCAAATCGACAGTGAAATTCAGAAGCATACCAAAACACACAGCACCTAAAATAATGTAGCCCATTGTTAACAGATCACCTTCAGGAGAATGTACTTTATTTTTAAACAGGCAAAATGGTTAACCGAACCTGTTGTTTTGGGGTTTTTTTAACATAGTGATATTCAAGACAAATAATTTGAGCAGATGGATTTTTAGTCAGTAGACACAACAGTTGTCTGTAGTCTTACCAATTGAGGCAGAAGTCTTGCTTGGCTACTGTCGTGGTTTAGGCCTGCCACACAGCCCACTCACTGGCCCCCCC